>CM056395.1:14639531-14881987 GCA_029718625.1 Synaphobranchus kaupii
CCAATCAGTGAGTCTGTCGATCAGCCAGTCAGTCAGTCAGCCAATCAGCGAGTCTGTCGATCAGCCAGTCAGTCAGTCAGCCAATCAGCGAGTCTGTCGGTCAGCCAGTTAGTCGGTAAGTCAATCAGTCAAGTCGAATAACCGGTGAGTCAGTCAGTCGGTTTGTTTCTTAGTTTCTTTCTTCTTAAAAGTGCCTGAGCCTCTTTGCTTCAGTTACACAGAGCCTTGTCTGTGAGGCGCGGCATAACGTCACGTTCCTGATCCAAATCAGGAAGAAATAAATTGCAATATAATCGAAAGATCAAGCTTCTCATCTGTGATCACATCCTACGGGGAGTCCTCTCAGATTAGAAATGTGAAACCCTCCTCCCCTGAACTGAGGAAAATACTTTTTTTATTATATAAATAGTCCTGATAGCGCTTTAAAGTGTCTCCGACGATCAGAGATGCCATACATTATTCAGTGATAGTTTGCAGAGGGATGTAGGTTGGATACACAAGTCAAGTCAGCCGACAGCCTTGGACAAGATGCGCCTAATCTACAGTACGGCGATAAGTGGGCTAGAGAAATGGAGAAGATGTCTAACCGCAGACTTATGCGTTTGCAACATACACTGTGTCCTGAATGTCTTTGTGATGGCAATTTGATAACTGTATCTCCTGCCAGCATGGACCTCAAAGGGGAGTGAATTCAGCACAGTTTTTATTTCACCTTTATTTAACCAGGGTAAACCACATTGAGGTCAAAATCTGTTTTACAAGCGGGCCCTGGCCAAGGAAGGCAGCGCACAAAAACAACATTTAAACATCAAAACACCAAAAAAACATTCACAGCATGGAGTTTAACGACTAATAACAAATAAATAAATAAGCACTCAGCCACACGAGCACTCGTACTCAAACAGTTTAATCAATTTTACACTTAAAATTCGACGTTGGAATAAAACATTCAAGCTTTAAATGTTTTTTGTAAGTCATTCCAGGATGACGGAGCATTATAGCCAAAGGCTGCCTTCCCAAATTCTGACCTTACCTGTGGAACTTGAAAATGAATAAGATTATTAGAACGTAAACTGTACCGTGTATTGTTTGACTGGATGAACTTATGGCCGAGCAGAGAAACGGGTAAACGAGTGTAGGCAATACCACCTCGGTACAGGACATACGGAGTTGTCTTTTTTTGAACGTCAGCTCAGGCACCAGACTTTACATTACACTTTATTTTGGAGAGACCTAAACTGTATGGGCAAGCAAGCAAAATGTTTAAATGACGGCTAAATGACACAACCACGTAACGTTGTTTACTGCATGTATATAAAAGACACTGACTGGTTCTTTGCGAAAGCAATGGCAGATATAGTGTTTGACCGTGCCCAAGCGGAGTTTTAAATCACGGACTTGGCGTGTGCTTGGCATGACCAACTACAACTCCCTGACTTTACGACTATGGTTTTAAAGTGCATTTCATTTGGCAGTTAGACTTGAATGTCTAATTATGAATGGCGAACCCCTGTTTTAGAGACCACACACATTGCCAGATGATTATTAGTATCTGCTAAGTGTTCACCAAGTAACTGAACGGCTGTCGAATGTTGACGTCTCCGTGTGTCTGGTTAAGACAATGGAATGTTTTAAGATGAAGCCGCGAACGCAGCACGTCTCAGAGAGAGGCGAACAAAAGCGCTCCCGCTCCGCGTTGCTCCTGTCACTCACAAATGTCGTCTGCAAGGGAGAACTATCATCCGTAACCGCACTGTTTCGAACAGGATCGTTTTCATGTGCAGACTGTGTTCTGCTCAAGTAGGAGTGAAACTCAGTCACTAAAACAAACCCTGGGCCCCGTATGTGTTTCGGAGAAGAAGCGCCGATGACTCACTGCACATTCATACTGTACATTGTGGATTATTTTATGCTTATTTTACAAGTACTATATTTGAAATATACCTGCTAAATTGTTTGAAAACATAAAATCTGTAATAGTGTTGCGTATTATGACATGCGTGAAAGTGTATTGCATAAGTATCACTCGCAATCTACTGCAGCTTCATAATTTGGAAATATAGTTTAGAAAATACAAATTGAACATCAGCTGAGTATAACACAGGGAGAGGCTGCCATCTGGTGGCCATTTACAGTACCTCTTCAAACAGTGTCATTTCAAGGGCAGTATAGTTTATCATAAATTATATTACTCTACTGGTTATCTTAAGTGGATTTGTTTTTAAAATTGACATTTAGCATTATAGGGCTTTTAATTTTAAAGGATTTTCAGCTTTACCACGTATTCATGTTTAGATGCTGTTAATTTCCTGGGAAACATTCCATAATTCTGATGGGATTATTTTTGCAGACAACTGGAGCTTTTAACTTGAACGTTATGACATTATGAAAATCGCAAGTTATTCAATGTTGAGCTGGCAAAACACACCGTTTGCCATCTAGTGGCCAGTATGTAATCATGTATACTGCAGGTTTTTTGGGCTGATTTTGTTACAGAATTAATGTTGCTGCATGGGAACGATTGGATCAGGAATTGTAATTGAGGCCTGATTTGCATGATTGGAAAACAGCATAGAAAACAGGCAGATCTATGCGTTTGTGCTAACTCCAGCATAGAAAACACAAGGCTTTGAGGTGGCCAAATGAAACATCATTATAGTTAATTAAAAATGCCAAGTAAACCTGCTTAGATTAGTTTGCAGTGGCCGCATACATGTTACTCAAATAAATTAGGCACTCTGTTCTCACTAATGGATATCACAATCACTTGTAAAAAATCATATCATTAAAACGCAACTGAACTTTGGTAGAACTTTGGGTTGGGCAGTTACCTGGCCATGACATGAGTCCAAATGGTGGCGAATTAGGCACTCTGTTCTCACTAATGGATATCACAATCACTTGTAAAGTGTTGCATTTACAAAGTGTAAAGTTGCATTTCCATTGTATACCCTGCTTTAGTGTGTGCATGCAGAAATGATAGAAGGTACTCATTACATTACATTATAGTCATTTACCACACGCTTTTATCCAAAGCGACATACAATAAGTGCATACAGAAACGTCATCGAAGCAACTACAGAACAGATAAGACAAAGCACATCCCTCTCATAACATAGCAGCTATCCCAGCTATACCAGCTATATACTCTTTGTGATATTGATTTAACTAGACTTATACAAGTAAACTATGGTTAACAAATTTTAGAGGTACGTGTCACTACGTGGCAGGAAAACAAGTTCTGTTGAATCAAGAAATAACAGAATTTTACCGGACATGTCAATTTGCACAGGATTGCTTTAACCTGGGGTAATTTTTACAGGACATTTAACAGTAGGTAAAAGACGCTGGAATCTTTACTGGCGCAGGAGCGCGCAGTCTGTAAAAGTTACTGACATGTCAGATTCAGACAGGACTAAAAAAGCGAAGCTTCTCAGGTAATTTTAACATTACCACACCTCCCCCTGTAAAACTTATCCTGTCCGAATAGGGCTTAAGATAAACAAACCAACCTGCCGACATTTTGCTAGTCTTTTCTGGTTGCTTGCTAACAACATTGAAGAAAATAGTACTTTTATAAGTAATTTTAATTACACCAAAAAAAATACGTAGGCCTATGAGGACTGGTTATTGTTTGTAATAACAGAATCTGCTTCGTTTTAGTTTGTATACATGTCGTGTCATTGTGAGACCATTTCAGCTGCCCTATAGAAGTGAATGGAGAGCGACTAATACCCTATTCTGGATTATCACCCCAGGGGAGCACAGAGCAACTAACAAACATATTTCGCCACCATTTGGACTCATATGTCAACTACACAACCCAAAGTTCTCCCAAAGTTTAGTTGTGCTTTAAGTTTGTTTGTTACTGCATAGGAAACGCAACATTCAATGCTTAGTTAACCACTGTCCTTTCAAAACAATATTTAAGTTTGCCGTTTGTGTATTAGATCACATTTAGCCTTCATACAGTTGAAGATAAGCTAATAACTCAAAATTAGTGGGCTCTACTGTCGCGGCACATTTTCAACTGCAACAGCTTAAACATTTCATGTTTGAAATACAGCGTCCAATAAAACAAGCTCTTAAGACAATACGATGCAGAACAGTCTGTTACAAGCCCACTGACGGGTGATTCAGCTGTGCAACACATTATTAAATAATGTCGCTTCAACTGATGCGCGACTGAGCAAGGATGTTCCATTTGCCTAATAAACGTTGCCTCGATTCCTCGGTCCTCGTTTCTCATCCTCCAATAATAAGCAATTGGAATGAACCCTAGGGGGTTTTTGCCTGCAGTTTTACCTCGTATTTCTACCCCTGTGAAACAGGAAATTGAGAACGGCCACATAATAGTTCCGAAATACTCAGGTGTGCTTAAAATATGAATGGGAATATACTTTTTTTTTTTTTTTTCTTTGAATAATTTTAGGCTACATCACTTAAAAATCTGATTATATTTCGAATTTAAGGTGATGCTCATAAATGGCAACAATATTTTTGTATGGCCCTTTTTTCTCATATTTTCATATAGCTCATATTTCCCAGGGTTACCAATAATGGGCCTGTGTCGGTGTTCAGTCATTCACGTATCTACTCATGGTTATTAAACTGGGGAAGTAAAAGGCTAAAATTGATCGCATGGGATAAACAGAACACTGGCAGGCTGCAGTTTGTCACCAGTCCAACGCGCATAGTATGCGCTGGCTCTACAGAGCGAAGCGCTGCCTTTCCCGTTCACAAGAACCGCGAAAACCGGGCCCGTTGTGTAATTTCACAATCCATTTTGCCGCGCGAGCCACTTTCGTAAACCCGCCACTTATCGAGTGAGCGGTTTGATTGGAGTCGCTCGGCGTCGGTCGTGAATTGTTGCGCCTTATCGGGAGAGGCCTTTCTCGGGAAACCCGATAACTCTTAAACGCCGCCTAGCAGATGTTCGGGTTTTTTAGATTGGCTCTTCTCAAAACCGTTCGATCTCTGATTTCATCTGGCCTTGGTTCATAAAGGGAGACGGTTGCTTCTCTGTACTTAAAGTTGATGCTCTGCAGCTAGTGGCCCTTGATGAATGCCGCTTGGTCTCTCAGATGGTGTCCCTTGTAGCTGCTTCCTGACGGGGAAGTCTGGAGCGTGCTGCTGTTTGTATTGCTTGCCGAATCAAATGGCTGCGTGGCAGAGATCTGATATAGCGCAATAAAGTGTTGCCCCGTTCTCGGCTAGCGCCGTGAGAGTTAAGGCGGAGGGCTCGAGGGACCTCTGTTTTTCACGTAGCCGGCCCTCTGTAGCTCTTATCTTCAGACGGAAACACATTTTAAAAAGTCAGGACACTCGCAGCTCGAGGTCGTCCGTCTAAAATGTCACCGAAGGGGCTGGATAATCAGTTTATACGGGGCTGGGTAATCCTTTCATAAAGGCCCGGTTGTAGGTGTGACACTGTTTAATGAAGCAGAGGCTCTCTGGATATTGAGTTGTTAAAAATGACACGGCTGACCTGGAATGAGTCGGCGTCTCTTGTGGAAATATCATCGGCCTTCAGGCGATCGGAGCAGATTCAGTCATTTCGGGTTGTGTCGCAGTGCAGGGGTCGGCAGGGAGGTCCGTACTACCTTCTGCTCCATTTCATGCCAACTTCAGCTTTTCAATGTAATTAGCCTCATCACTTACGCGATCTGTCCTTTTAGCTACATTTCTGCGTAAGCTCATGAATAACAGGTTGACTGTAAGTTCTTGTGTCTACATGAAAACCATTAACCGAGATCTAATACATGAGTAAACTGACATCAGCGTGTACCGCTAATTAGCTAATTGAGCCAGAGTAACTGGTGGAAGCAAAACCAAGACACACAGCAGCCTTCCAGAAATGGATCTAGTCACTTCTTGTGAAGTGGTTAGGGAACCCTTATGAACAGAAGGCTGATGTCTCCACTAATTACCTTTGAGCAAATTTAAAAACATTTCAAATTACTGTATGCATACTTGGGTAGTGCCGTAGGCTAATATTGAAAATGTGTCATTCAGGCTACTGGAGGTTGTCTGCCTGGTAGATCTTTTTATAAAGACATGCAGTTAGAAAAGAGCCGTCGCAGTTACAGTCACGGTAACTATGGAAGCAGTCGGTGTCAACTTGGCGTGTCACAGTTGGTCTCACAGCTTAATCATGTCAGAGCACCAAAGGCACATTCTGTAGTTTTCAGTAATGGAAAACTTTCAAGTTCTGGAGAAGGACATTCATATTGCATAAATAAAAATAAATTAGTACTAATAATAATACTAATACGATTGACTGTACAACAGTGTGGATGCAGTATCAGTCAATGTGCATTTGCACTGATACTGCAACCTCTGGAGTCAGGACAGGGGAAATTACACGCCCGGAACTCGATTTAAAAACAAAAATACACAAAAATGACTTGTTGTCGAACATTACACAATGTGTGAGATGAGCGTGACGACCCTCTAGAGTAGCGAGACGAGACGGCGGGACCCCAGCTGTCCCGGTAAGTGCGCGAGACAAGTGCAGAGCCGCAGAAGCGTAGCCTCACGGCGAGTACTCGTAAAGCGCCCCCTCACAGCGATAAATCAGACCGCCGCAGCTGCACACGTCAAGGAGCGGTTTGATCCGAGACGTGCCTCTCTGCGAGACGCAGCTGCTCGTTAATTATTATACCAAATTAATTATTATACCAAATCCTCCGTTTGTGTTATCCAGTTCTCCTGCTTTCGTTTAGCTCCCCGTAAAAGTGCGCCAATTACTTCTGGTCCCCTGAAACGGGGGGGACTACATATAAAAACGGCTGTAATTCCTACATGGGTCGTCTCTGGTACGGATGTCAACGCCCTCAAATTAAAGGCGACGGTCTGCACTTTAACCTCGTGTTCGTTTCATTTCGAATCCAATGTGCAGGACTATAGAGCCGCAACAAGAAAGATGGGGTCACTGTGCAGGTGCTGTACCTACGGTCTGCGCTGTAGTTTTACTGTGAGTGTTCTTTTTTTGTGTGTGTGTGCGTCCGCCTGATGAAAATGTACAGCTCAACAACAGGCTGGTTTAAAAGCTTAGGGTAGACATCCAGGCCTGTGTGGAGCGCTGTTGTTTTCTCAAGGATGAAATTGTAGGTAAAGGGTACAGGTGTGGACTGTGAATGGGGAAAATAGACGGTCGCTGTCCTCATAGCCGTCTCTTAGCACACGATTCTTTGATCAGTATGTAAGAAATTGGAAAACGATATTGCATTGTCCTGAAAATGTCAAAGTGTGTCTGTTTGTTCCTGTGTTCTTAATTATGAATTAGCTGTATATCCAGCAAGTGTACAGATATAAAAAAAAAAAAAGAATAGACTGTGAACTGTTCATTCCAATTGAAAGTTACTGATCGGGTAACATGCACGTTTTCTATATTTCATATGAAGTAGACCCAGGATATTCATTCATGGACTGTTGATATACGACTGACTATTTAGAAAGGGTGCACTGATAATGTCTGGTTATCCATAATGTCTGGTCATGAAAAAAAAAAAGAAATTAATAAATAAATTGGTGATAGGCTCAATGACTCTGAAACTCTGGACAACACGCACATATAGGCCTACTTTTTATTTTCTACCTACGCAGGAGCGTCCTCTTGTGGTCACAGGTGTATACTACGAGCACAAACAACGGTAGCCTCCAGCAGCATCCGAACCTGCCGATTGAGTTGCAGATCAGTTGCTACAAATCCTGTCGACCTTGTGTACCCTCTGATTAATTACATGTCCGTCTGCATAAACAAAAGTACGTCAGACGAAGGAGAGCGAGGTGGTTTGCGGACCGCGGACGCGAGCGATTCAATCGAGCCGGCTCTCCGCCGGGACCTTGCCGCCTCCACCGACGAGTCCGTAACGGCTCGCGGCGCGCGGAACGATAATAAAGGAGGCCCCCGCTGCGTCCTAACGCTGCCGGAGCCTCGCTCTCTCAATAACGGATCGGTGCGGGAGGCCGTCTCGGGGGGGGGGGGGGGCGGTCGATACGCGGAACCGCGCTCCGCCGGCCTCCCCTCCCCCGGAGCGGACTAAGCCCCTCGCTCTTACCGAGGAGAGAGAGAGAGACGGCGTCGAAAGACGGGCCGGGCTAATCCTCGGTCGGCAAGCCTCGAGTCAATCACCCAGCGCCCGTCTGTGTTGGAGCAGCACGGGGAGGAGAGCACTTTGTGTGAAAGGAGTCACAGCTTGAGTTCGGCGTTCGAGGCTCAGGTTTCTCTCTATGAGGGCCCTTATAGCGTAGGTGTCGGAGTGACAGGTGGCGAGGCTTCTTTTGCGGGTTTAAAGGGAGGCTTGCCCTCGATGCATTTTACAGGGGTGAAATAACTCGGCACTTTAAAAATAAAAAATAAAAAAAGCGGTCAGGTACGTGTGAAAGGCACGCGCTTTAATGTGTGTACATTAAGGTGTGTTTCGCACTTTTTTCTACCACGTTTTTTCCTCAGTCACACCCGTACGTTAAAGGGTGTTAAAATTAAGGTGCAAACGTTTACAGCTGTCCAAGTCTGCGGGGGGGGAAATGTGATATTTATCTTTTTATACCCCGCAAAGTTATAATATACACTTTTGCAATATAGCACTGTTTTTAAAAATATCCTAGCTGTTTTACCATTAAGAGAAATTAAAAGAGCAGAATGCAAATAAGTGCAGTAGAACCAAGTAAACAAACCAAAATAGAACTGTCTATTCACTTATAAAACAAGTCTCACCTGTAAAGTTAATGTGGACCTATTTGAGAATCTAAACATGTTTCACTATTTATGCTGCCATAGAAAAAGGCATAACTACCCTGATATATTTTTTTTGCCATGTATAAATGACTGTAATGCACTTAAGTGAAGGTTGCATATGCAGGATATCGTCCTGTTGTTAGGTAACAGCTTGGAGACCGATAGGTAAAATGATTTGATTGCTTTGATTATGGCAGAACCCGGAAAAGAACCATCATGCCCTGCTGGGGATTGGGGTTGAGGTGGGTGATGATATATGTGAAAACAAATGACTCACCATCTATAATGTACTTTCTATTGACATTCACACAGGTAAAATCAAGTGTTATGCCTGTTTCATGAATTTTACACATGCTGTGTGTGCGTGCGTGCGTATACACGTGTGTGCGTGCGTGCGCATGTGTGTATACACGCTGCATGTAATTATGTATGTCTATAAGCCTCTGTAGATGTAAGTAGCACATTACACCACTAGGGGGCCGGAGCTGAGAATGAGCGCAGGGTAGCAACCGCTTCACAGGGAGAGATGAGAGACTAAGGTGGAGGGGATAAAAGCGTGACGGGTTTTCCGCGGATAATCCCCAACATTGTAGGCGGCGGCTTATTCCGGGAGAGAACAACCGAGTGGCACGCCACGATGATCAGAAAAGAGTGTCGACGACCTGTGAGCTTCGCACCCGCCCAGAACCCCTGCTCGCTTCCTCACTTTAATTGAGAAAAACATATAAAATTGAGACGGGCTCACCGCAGCGGAGGCCCTGCTGATTTTTGAAGATTCGCGCTCCTCAGGAGCAGCCGGGAGCCCTGGCGGGTGCGCGAACGCGCCGTTCCCCGTCTCATCCTGTTTCGGGAGCCTGCTTACGGGCCGGGGCGCTGAGAGGATCGGAGGAGCTTCATTGCTTCGGTTGCAAGAACAGGAAGAAAATAGGTTACTGCAACCCCAGCGCCCCCGTCTATCTAGAATAACGCCACGCGGTGTTAGCGGGATGCTAACAGTAGGTTTAGCCTAAACGGGCAGAGCGAAGCGATGATTGAGTTGCAGTAAGGTGGATGCGGTTTGGCGAGAGTCCATGTCTGGTAGCTTCTAGTCTCCTCAGCGAGGAGGCCTTTGGTTACAGGCCGCTGTGCTGCAGTCTCTGAGCCATCTGGATAAGCTCTCACGCATCCACACATTAGCTAGCAGACACTGTCGCCCAACAGGCGTCCACGGTGGGGCTCCGGTCTTCCATTAGGGTTTCGCTGCTGGGTTGGCCGTAGACACTGCAATTGTTTATCGGTAATGGGCCGTTTCCTATAAACAAAGACAGTACGTTCTATTTTCTTTTTATTCATTTTTTTGTGAGGACTGCAAAGCTGTTCATGTTTTGTAACCATGAAGGCCTCACCTTTTTTCTGAACTTGTTATTTTAACGATTCGATATGTGTTCAAATGTGTTAAGGTAACCTGGCTTCAGTTTTCAACCCAGTCTGAATGTTACACCTTAACCTTATACCCTAAACTCGTTGTTTAGACAGACCTGGTCTACCTAAGCAGGAGTGGCCTGGAACAATCAGTTTTAAACCCATTTAAACCCATTTAAACTTTAAGACTTGTCTTAACTGACTTAAGGCTCTGATCAAGATATTGTTAGAGATATATTGTTAGAGATATGGAAGCAGCTTCCTTGACCTGCTTATGTTTTTGATGATGTCTGTTACCTGTGATTTAGGTACATTTGACTATTAATTAATTACCTTTCTTTTCTTATGCTTTAACTTGTTAAATGTTGTCTGTCTGTAACTTTGTTGTGACTGCTGCTACCAATTTTTGGTCAGGACACTCTTGGAAATGAGATTTTTAATCTCAAGAGGTATCTCCTGAATAAATAAAGAGAAATAAAGTTAAATAAATTTAAATAAAAAGAAAAATCTAAGAAAAATCACCCATGGATTTTTGTTGGCACACGTTCAAGTTCTCCTCGGTTACGCACGTGCTTGTTAGTGAATGCGCATGTGTGTTTCAGATAGCCTATTGATGTCTAGGAGAGAGTCGGGAGCTCTTTGACATTTGGATCTGAGATGGACAAAGGCTCAGATCTCCATCACGCCTCTGCCCAAGGCACCATGGTCCGTGAGGAGCGACCTCCTCGTGGCCTCTTTGTAGCAGCATTGTGTCAAGACGCCCTGTCGGAGTATCGCATGCGGCGTTTACTAAGGCTCCGTATGAGGTGGGCATCCTAAGGATAAGCGGCACCATGTTCTCTAATGGAGCCCTTGTAATCCTATCTGTGAGCGGAGAATGCTTGCGGTATTGTGCCGCCGTTCATTGTGACACAAGAAGCCAAGGTCTGCAAGTGAATGCCTCGTGTCGTCGCTGTATGGTCCGCTTTGTCGATGGTTCCCTTCCGGCCTTCCGGTCCTTCCAGAACAAGGACGGAAACGATTCTCACCAATATTTGTCGGAAATCATTGTCGTCTTGTTTTATGGAATGTGGCTCATTCATTTTAAGTTCTGAATTAGATTTGAGGAGTTGCGCCTTCCGGAGACTGGTTAACGTGTTGAAATCCGAATCGTAATTCTGAGTTTCTCGTGAGGGTGTCAGGTGGCAGGTGACACAGTGGCCAACACATTCTTAGATGTGTTCGGAAGTGTGTGGTTTTGGGTTAAAACAATGGAATGAAGCCAATCCTCCTTCACTCTGCCTCTTTTTCAGGTAATTTGCTTTAGTGAGGGTCGGGCTGGAAGGAGAGGAAAAATAAATGCCTGATTGCATCGACCGTGATGTGTTTGCCATTATAATTTTTCTGTGTAATCTGTAGAACTCCCCCCCCCCCCCTCTCAATTTGAATGAGGAACCCGAGGTAACGGCACACGCAAAAGCGAGGAGGAGGCGGCAGCGCGCTTTTTCACAAAGTACCATGGAAACGGAATTCTGCCCGGAGTGAAAGGCCAACTAGCGGTTAGCTAATAAACGGGGAAGAAACTATTTCACGGCGACGTGCTTGAATTGCTAAAGCGGCATGAGGAGACGGGGGGGGGGGGGGGGATTCTAAAATAACAAGCTGTTCTTAAAATGCAAAGGTGCAGCGCCTGAAATTGGTCTGGTCTTTTTTTTTTTTTTTTTCCCCCGTGGAAACTCTACATATCTCAAGGATAAATATTACATTCGGTGTGTGTAAATTGACTGCCTGCTATCTCTTCTCACTGAACTTGGTCCCCCTGGCTTTTTGGGAAGTTGCTGTCGGTTATGGAAAGTTCCTGTGACTGGCTAAGGGCTTAGGTCTGCCCTGTAGGTTCCCCTGACCGTGCGGAGAACAGGACTGCTCCCCCTGCGGGGGTGGTTGTGTCGGGGGGGGGGGGCGTGAGAGAGGTGTGCGTTACCTCAGAAAGCGTAACAGAACTCTACGCGCTTTCACCAGTTGAACATCAGTAGTGTGCTCTGTAGGTTTATTTGCCCTTACTCTGTCGCAATGAATACTAAGCATGGCCATCTTGCCCCCTTGTAAATGTCTCGGGGGAGGGAAATGTTCACTCACGATCATCCCTGGGACCGCGGCTGTACTTCGCGTGCAGCTCCGGAACGTTCTCTTTGCACTGGGCTCCATTAGTTGATCGAAGGGGAGTGAGGAAAGATGCACAGTGGGTTTTTATGGTAATTGCATTAGTTTCAGCATTATTACTTTAAAGTCCCCGAGTACGCTTTCAGTGACAAATTGGATTCGGTCGGCCCCTTTTGAGGCAGGAGATGGCATTGCTTTCCGGATTCTGGATTACATCTATTAATATGTCAGAATCGGGTTTCCAGATTGTCTCTTGCATGTCACATTCTGCTGCGTCTCCCTGCAAAACCTGCTGCTCAAATTTTCCATTAGGCACGGCACATGGGCTGCCGAGCGAGCTTGAATGCGGTGCAGTGCCAGGAAGGTACCACCAGGGGGCATTGTTGCATCACTGACGTCTTTCCCCGTTTTTTAAAATTAAAATTTCCCTTTCACACTTTTTTCCCCCCGAAGTGCTCCACAGACACAAAGCACTTCTGCGCAAGCTGGCCTTAAACTGTGCTTAAAGCTTGCCCCCAGATTGCCACTGATAAACATCTGTTGTTGTTGGTAAGATGGTTTTTTTGTTTTGTCGTCGCTGTTCTTTGTGACTGTTTTAAATGATTAAGACGACGGAATGAACCGGACTGACGCGGCGACGGAATCAGGATGCGCGCTGCGTTCGAGGGAGGGAGGGAGGGAGGGGAAGTGCGCACCTTTCTCGGTAGTCCTTAAACGAGTCCCTGGCCCGTTCCGCCTTTCTGGCCTTCCAGCGCCTTCCGGAAGCCTGGCCACCTCTCGCCCACGCTCACCTGCACGTCATCCATGGCGTCAGAGTCTCCTTTGCCTGCAAGCCCCCCCCACTCCGCCCTCCTCTTATCGGGCTCCGCCGAGCCATCGCTCGCTCACACGCCGTCGAGCCTTTTGTTGGCGCGTTTGTTCGCTCCTCTCGGCCGCGGCACCGGCGGAGATTAGGCTGCGCCCCTCGGCCATTATGCCGGCCAGGAAAAGCACGGCAAAGTGCGAAAGCGGTTGTCCATTCTCCGTGCTTTCCTGCTGTTTTTGTATGTGCCGGCTGTCGGTCTACCACACGGCAGAGAAAGGCACCTTTTCTGGCTAATCTCGCCGGTTCTCCGGCAGATGCACTTATTTCAAACTGAAGTTGAATTGCCAAAGGGAGGAAATAGCCACGGTCGGTGTATACGCCATACAAGTTTTCACTTATTGAAGAGAACGGCTGGAAGGTTACTTTCAGTCTGGGTATTATCTGTAGTCATTTCGGTAATACTTTTTTAGGAAATCGGTCTGGGTGTTGGTAGCCAGTTGGGTAAACTTAGGTTGCGCAAGTGTATTCAATTCAATTCAATTTTATTTGTATAGCGCTTTTTACAGAGAACTGTCACAAAGACGCTGCACAGGGAAACAGAAGGAAAATTGAGCAAACAACCAGGCCATAGCCCCCAACCAGCAAAATGAGGTAAAAAAACTCCCCGGTAGGGGAGAAAAAAACACTGAGCAGTGGCGAGAAAAAACTCCCCAGTGGGAAGAAATCTCGGAAGGAACCTGGCTAGAGAGGGGATGCCCATCCTTCGCTGGCCGGCCCGGTTTAGACTAAAGGTGGACTGAATGGTAATAGTCAATTCAATAATCAGTTCAATCATCAGTTCAAAGGGGGCGGGGTGATGCATCTGGGACTCCGGTTGCGTGAAGTCGGGAGGATAAACCAAAGGAGGGACGGGTCCGAAGCAGTCTGCAAACTCAGGGTGAGGGGCATAACTGGAGCAGTCTGCAAACTCAGGGTGAGAGGGGGACGGGCCGGAGTAATCTGCAGCTCAGGGTGAGAGAGGAAAAGAGAAGGTTAGTATGACTGCACTGAGGGACAGGCCTGACTGCCTTGCGTGCGAGTGCACGGCCTGCGTACGTGAGAGTCTGCCTGCGCTAAAACCGCGTGAGCGTGATTGCGTGCAGGATAGCATGCACACGCGTGAGCCCTGTGCACTCGCACACGGGGGTGAACGAGGGCAACCGCGCGTGTGCGTCTTTGTGTGCAGCCATCAGTCAAAAAAATAAAAAAATGAATAAAATCTGCCAGTCATTTGGAGTAGAACCGGCAGAAGCGCGTATGGAAATCGGACGTGAGATCCTTTTTTTCGAGGGCTGTCATTTCACAAGGACGCATTAAAGCGAGCTACGTGTCACCGGACTTGACATGCGACCGACAGCGGCGACGTCCTCTGGAAACAAAAAAAAAACGAGAAGCGAAATATCACGGTAATCCCTGGGATAAAGTCGTCCGTCAAATTACCGTTAATACCTACATGTAGATGGTAATAGCTTGTCAGATAAATGATGATTGTTTTGCATGAATATAGAGATAAAAGACAAAGGGCATTCCTGGTTCGCATTATCGACGGCGTGACCGCCCGTCCTCGCGTTCCAGACCGCCTCTGCGATTGATGTATTGTCATCATTTTCGCATGCAGATTCCGCAGGGCCCCGCATTATTCTAAAATATGTGGTGTCGGATGAGGCGGCGGAGACGTGACGGAGCTTGTCGCCTGCTGAGCTTGTCGCCTGCTGAAACCCGACCGTCGCCGCCGTGGACGTGCGGAGCTTCTTCGCCGAAAGACCCAAAATAAATGGATAGGTGAGAAACGGGGCCCGCTCAGGCGCCCAATAAAAACCCGGCGGAAAGTCGTGCCGAAGCTCCCCGGGATGGGCGGAGCTTTGCAGCAGTGGAGCGTTGGACAAGGAGGGTTCAGAACTATATACATTACGGTGTCATAAGCATGCCATTATACCAGCCGTGAGAGCGTATTACAGCTTGTGACAGATGTCATTACGCTATCTGAATGTATGTGGTAACCATTTTATAAAGGTTACTTTATGGTCTGTTATGACATTTGTCACAAGCTGTAATATGATGTAATGACTGGCTATGGCTAAGGCTGGGTATTTGTCACAAGCTTTAATATGATGTAAATGACTGGCTATGGCTAAGGCTGGGTATTTGTCACAAGCTGTAATATGATGTAATGACTGGCTATGGCTAAGGCTGGGTATTTGTCACAAGCTGTAATATGATGTAATGACTGGCTATGGCTAAGGCTGGGTATTTGTCACAAGCTGTAATATGATGTAATGACTGGCTATGGCTAAGGCTGGGTATTTGTCACAGAAAATATTGGTTAAACTCATGGAGCTGTCAAAGTAAAGTTATTGAAAATCGTGGAAAACTGGAAAAACTTGAGTGTTTTAAGAGACGTTAATTTATTAAATTAATTGACAGACCTCATGCGCAGCAGTGGGAATCGATTGAAATAACATGTGCAACTGTAGCAACGGTAACAAGTGCTTGAAGTTTCAAAAAAAGTCAACTGACAGTTGCCGGCCGGTAGGAACTAATAGCCTACGAGCAAAATGCGTTGATAGGCTGGTGCATTCAATTGCTTAGTTCGGTCCATCACGGAAAGAAAAAGCGTGCTTTTTTGCCTTTAATAATAATAATTGTTAGAAACAGAGCATGCTTAACTTCCAATACTAAAATAATACAACCGTGTTAGCGTGTGTACATTTTTACTTCTTTAAAGTTTGTTTTGGTGCAACATGTTGTACATGGTGAGGTTTGTGTCTTTGATGGAGCGCCTGTTGGCCGTGACAACATTATAGTAATGGGGAAAGGAGATGGACATCAACGCTGTTGACAGGGGCCGTCAATCATCTGATCATCTGATGACAAGGATGGGAATCAGCGCAACCTAGAATCTACATTGTGACACTTTTTCTCCCAGCATTTGGCAATATGGTTAAAATGCATAAGCCTAAACAAATAAAACTGTAGGCTACGTCAAGGTTGACCATTTTAGATAATGACAAGATATGCAAATAGCGCGTTTCCCCATTGGATTTTTCGTCCGCACAGGAAGTGATCAGACATGCACAGCAGTGTCTTTACTGTCCGACGTTAGCTTAGCTGCTGACGTTACATAACGTTATGCTCAGAGTGGCTCGCATCTGACCGGCGCTAGTCCGATTAAAAGTTGATTTTCGTTGAGTTGTCAAAATCACAACGGCCTGTAAGCAACTGTACTGATTCCTGACAACCTAGGCATACACAATCTTAAAAGAAAATTGAGACTTTTGATTTCTTCTGGTTGAAAATGACCCGTTTAGCGAACTGTTTTGTAAAAACTCCATTGACTTCCATTCATTCAGTGAGCGCCTGTTGTCTGTCTAATAAGTTCCAACTGCAGACATTCCTGCGCCGAAGTTGGACCTCTTGCTCTGCCTAATCTCTTTGCCGTTACCATCCAAAAAAACTGTAAAGTCACGGAACTGCCAAAAGAATAGCAAAAAAATCATGGAATCCGTGACAGACAGCCTTAGTTATGGCATGTGTTATGGCATTCTTATGGCAACATTGTGTAGGCTCTGTGCTGCATAGTTGTAATAAAGCGCTACCAGAGGCCCTCACAGTTTAATAGGACAGCAAGCCTGAGCCTGCGTGACTGTGGTGATCTGAACACAGGGTTTTAGCACAGCGGTAGGCTGATTTGATCCTGGGAGGTCGGTGTGCATGCGGGCTTTTGTTTCCCTCAATTACACTGGCTTAATTAGCTAATTACGGTCGCTGCAGAAACCAGCGACTGTGCTCTCACGGATTAGACCACGCTGACGCTTTTCACATAGGGCAGCGAGAACAGTCGTCAGCTGTCGCTCATGACCTTACCAAGAAAGGCGATTCAAAATTTGTATTGTGTAAATGATTGGGATTGGTTAAGTAACTAAGGGCAGACGTAGCCATGACATGCAAAAACAGACACGACCCTCCGAGCCCGACGTGTGTAGATGCTGTATGTCAATGTGCATGTAGCCGTTGTCATCTCTGATTATGAATGTAGAGTAAAAGGATATTGCATTTAAGGATGTACAGTGAGCACCATAATTCATTGGACTGTGACACATTTTTTGTTATTTTGGTTCTGTACTCTAGCACTTTGTGTTTGAAAGGATATAATGACAATGAGGTTGAAGTGCAGGCTCTTAGCTTTAATATGCGACCAAATATTAAAAATGATTACTTTATTCTACAATATGTTAAACTTTCCAATATTTTTTGATGCCCGAAAATGGGGGGGGAACTTTGTACAAAAAGTTATATAATTTCTAAACGGTTCATCCGATATGGATGAAAATACCCTCAAATTAAAGCTGACAGTCTGCACTTCAACGCCATTGTATCCTTTCGAACACAAAGTGCTAGAGTACAGAACAAAAATAACAAAAAAAGTGTCACTGTCTAATGAATTATGGTGCTCACTGCATGTAAGAGGGGGGAGGAGAGTGCCTTTTGCAGATATAGGGGTTCATTTCTTTTCCTCCTCCGGGACTGAATGGTCACTGCAGTCTGTCCCAATGCACACGTGGGATTGTCATGCGCAGTCCCCGCTCGCCTGCATCTTCCCTTCATGTGTCTACAGTTTAAATTCACCGTGTGCTCACTGTGCTGTAAATACAGGCGAGAATCTAGGCTACTTGAGTAAAAATGATCAGACTCTTCAGATCTTCTCTAGATAAGTGCTTCATCTAAATGCTAATGTTTATTAAAAAAAAAAAAAAGTAGATTTCACGATTTAAATTGTACCCGTGACACGGCTTTTCCATCACACCTGGAGTAACGACGTCTACCGAGGTACGAGAGGCGGAATGCCTCGGACGGTCTCGCCTCCGACCGCGAGCGGAGCGCTCGTGCAAACTCCGTCTCCGTGGCGACTTCGCCCACCTCACTCAGAAGCCTCCGTGTCTCCACCCGGGCAACTTCTGTGATCGATGTGCAGCAATCCCAGAGTTCCTTCCTGCGGTGGTAGAAGAAGAAGAAGAAGAAGAAGAAATCCCGTGTCAAACTGTATGCATGACTCTGTATCTCCAGAGTCCTTGATTGGGAATGTGCCCACAGCGGTATTGACTGGCACCACATCGGGCTCAATAAAACCGTCTCCCCTTCAGTCATTTTCACCTCCGTTGAAGCGCTCTGGAGCGGCAGACCCGCCTCTTAATTACCTTCCCGATACGTGAGCGGCAGCCAGACTAAACGCTTCATTCTCTCAAGACAAATGCACTTGTCACACAAATATAAAGAGGAGAGAGAATAAATAATGAAAGATGACCAGGGGAAAAAAATGTGTTTGAAAAAAATATATAAAATAAAATAAACAACGCTTCGTGGTGTCCGTCAGTATTTAGCAGCACTTGAGAAAGCGTTTCTCAATCTTGGCCTAATAAGGCCGAGACGAGGCTAATTAAGCTGTGAGTGACGGAGCGATTGGGTGTCTGCCGTCGGCCCTGATGGAGGCTATAATTGTTCAGGCTCTGGAAGGCGGCCATTTTCAAAGAGGGAGAAATTCTCTCTGTTTTGCTTGCCCTCTTCCATAGCTAAATTGTTACACTGTTTTTTTCCCCCCCAATGCCAGTGGGGGGTTAATTTGTGTTGCATTGTAGCAACACCCTGTTATGCAACTCAACTGCAGTTTTTACTTACTGTCTCTGATCTTGGGACCCCCAGCACTCCACCCATGCTATACAATTATCCAATAAATATGTAATAAAGTTAAGGAGCATCTTTCGCACAGGAGATACAGTATATCAGCACCAGGAAGGAGAGTCATTTCAAAACAAGTACAGTGCAACATGTCTCTTCGACACTGTGGTTCTTTTTTGTCACGGACCAGTGTTTTAGAATAGAATAGAATAACTTTTATTTTCCCGTTAGGGAACTTCAGTTGTAGTTTCCAGCAGTATAAAGGACATCAGTGGGGCAGACCCACAAACACAAACAAGCATGTTAAATAAAGACATTCAATTGAATCAGATGTTTCACATTATAGTGAAGGTATGTGTGATTGTGATTATGATTTAATATTACAATTAGAAGTATTATGATCAAAATTATATAATATTAAATTCATTAAATATTAATTATGATGAAAAATTGAGCATCAAAAGCAATAACAGTTCCTCATCTGCCTTGAGATGTCCAATGTCATTAAGCAGTCTAACAGCTTTAGCTGTTTTAGAGGTCATTGGAAAGGGAAGAAACACGTTGGATGGATTGGCCAGGAAAACTTGCTTAGAACTTGAGTAAAAATCACTGCGTTATGGATTTACATGGCCCTAAAATGAATGCAGGGCAGTAGCAATTATTGAGTAAAATAAATCATTACAACTCCTGGGACCACAGGTGATATTACTGTGTAAGGTCTGCTTTTGTTTTAGTTCATTCCTTCTTTTTGTAGAATTTTACTTTTTGTAAATTTTGTAGATTTTTTATTATTATTCTGACTGATCCTGGCAAGCATTTCAGTGTTCATACAAACGAGAGAGAAATGTTAGCAATTCAGAAAGTAAAGCACACAAAAAAAGAAGAAAATTGATATCGACCAAGACTGATGGGGGATTTTACATATATCTGCTCGTTAGAAATTAAACTCTCACTTTCAATTTATTTCAAAATGCGGTTTGATCCAAGAAATAAAATCCCCTGTGACATTTTCTCATGTATGCTAATTAAAATCCGAGAAATTAAGAAGAAATTGCGGGGAACGTTCACTCGTCTCAGAGAAAATGTGTTTGGGGTTGTGTTGCATTGATCGGCGCTGTTGATATTGCAAAATAAATTGGCAAAACGCATTTAGTTCGGTGTGCTTGTTCTAAGACGATGATGAGGAATTGACTTAATTTATATTTTGTAAAAATATAAAAGGAATATAAAAGGAAAAAAAATCTGAAAATGCAGATGTGTGGAACTTATGTATTACAAATGTCATCTGCCTTACAGCTCCTGCAGTGCAATGACTGCACCCTGGATGGTTATTTTAGTGTGAACACAATGGTAGTGATGTGGTTGGGAAGGTTCATCAGAAGTCAAACACAGTGGGCTCTGTTAAATCCTAAAGCAGGCCGATGGCACTGAAACTGGCTAGAGTAGTTAGCGAATAGCGATGGCTATATTTTCCTCCATTTTCCCCTCTCCATGCCTTTTAACCAATTACTTGGTCTTCCCCTTTTGAAGTATCCAGAGAATACTTGTGCTGTCGGTTACAGAGTGGAACTCCTACGGTATTCCCTGATTCCCTGTAGCCTACATCTTCCTCTGCCTGTTGAATCACCCGGTAAGGAACCATGTCAACTAATGTTACATTATGATCCATGACCATTAGTAGACTAACATTAGCTAGCTGACCATAATTTGAGCATTTAATTACAGAAGCAATGTATTTTTTTCTGGGCTAGTGCGTTAGCTGTTGTTAGAAACGGGTTTCTTGGCATTAAACAAATTGGTTTTTAAATAAGTTTGCCATGGAGTAGGTTATAGTAGCTAACCTTGCATTTGTCAATGGAAGGAGGTCGGATATCGGGGTGATAAATGCGTCATTTCC
This sequence comes from Synaphobranchus kaupii, assembly GCA_029718625.1. NCBI lineage: Eukaryota > Metazoa > Chordata > Actinopteri > Anguilliformes > Synaphobranchidae > Synaphobranchus > Synaphobranchus kaupii. The sequence continues at coordinate 14,660,229 of CM056395.1, forward strand.
ATGAGTTTGCCAACATCAGTGAGTTTGAGTTGCACTAGGAAAGTTTTGGCTTTGCTAGCAAACATAGCTAAAACGGCTAACAAGTAGCCTACAACAATGACGTTTTAACCTTTAATCGTATGTTTAATATTCTGTATCGGCATGTTGGTTGATCGAAAAACATTTCATACTGAAAAACGGGAGGTTGGGGTTGATTTTCCGACATGGAACCGGGGTGCGTAGCCTAGTTAAGTGTTACAGGTTCACAATACAAAACGCAGATAAATGAAGGGCTGTATTTCCCCCCGTTTTTCTGGAGACTGAGCTAATGATGGTGGTATTTTTTCAGTATAACTGTTACATTAGTGGCTACCTTGCCTGCGAGTTACGTGGCCTCTCTAATCTCTAAGAAATGCTGCAGACAGGCACTACAGTAGCAGTAAAATACCCAGCCCAGGCGATTCTGGAACGTCATTCAGTGGGCGTGGCAACCTGTTGTCTAAACTGTAAGTACCTCGGCCGTTGTAGTTTACCGTGAACCATGTACCTGGTACATGCGCAGAAGTTTGGGGCTATATCTCTGCTCTCACTACAGGTAGAAAGTTGGCTGAGAGCTCATTTTAATCAGGAGGAGAGTTTATACAAACCAAATTACCCTTTGGAATTACCCTTTAAGAATAAATCACAAAGTAGAAAAACGGTATTGAAACATTGTCCTTGTCATTTCACAAATTCTAATGCAAAAAGCCTCTCTGCGGGTATCTGTATGTAATGATAGAAAAGCAAACTGCAGTTTCTCATCGAAAATGCAGAGGACAAATTCGCCAACTTACCTGCAGACCTAAGCATAGCTCCTGTCCTAAGATCAGCTGTGGGAAAGGAGGTGGTCCATGCTCAGGAAATGTATACCCCGCCGTGCTTGGCACTGAAAGAAACGCCACCCACAATGACAGCGGGCGTGTCAGGCCGCTACTTTTTAATGGACAACAGGAACGGCATGTTCCATGGTGGGCTCTTTTTAAATAAGCCTTTCCAGCTGCAATTCCAATTTTTAAAAAACCTTGGCAATCAGGACGCGGGACAATTAAGGCTTATTGTCCCTCTGTATCGACGATGATTAAGCACAGACCATCTGCCTACCCAAGTTGATACATAAGTATTGAATATTTGATTACGCAACTTGACACTTCTCTCCCCTGCTAATATTTAACCACAGATAAATGATTAAGCAATGCGCGTATTTCAATGTATTGTTAATTTTGCTTGAGCCAATGAGGATCGAGATTTCTCCCGTCAATGAGCTTGTGACCAAGAAGGCACAGGTTCGAGTCGTGCCGAATGTGGTAATCACAACTGATTCGATATTTAGAGTAAAGTGTTGTTTCCGTGGGTATCATGTGCTGTTGTAGCTGCATAAATCACAATTGATAAGGCTGTGACCTGAGCAAATAAAATGGAACATACTGCATATAGCAGCGTTTACTAAATGGTGTCAGAAGCCCTCCCCCGCCCCCATCTTTTGTAGTAGGAGTGAAATGAGTTCTTATGAAATCCATGTTCTCCTCTACCAGGCCCTCCAGCGGACTCCGTTCTCGTTAGAAAAGCGCGTAGCGACGATCGCCCCACAGCTGCACCGCTCATTAGCGTGTAGAAGCTATCGGAGCTAGCCATAGAGACTCGGTCAGCTTTGCACAGCTGGCTACCTTTTCCGATGGGACGTAATTGTCTTCTCAGTAATTGCCTTTAACAGGCTCTGACATCACAAACACAGGTCACAAAATGTGCCTGGTTAACGCCCGTCCATTACTTTCACACTCCAAAGCCCTGGCGCCTTTTAAAACCGGTGTCTTTTCTTTTTTTTTTGTGTGCAATTTCCGGAGAATGTTAATAAGCGTTCGAAAATGAACCCGAGGGAGAGCGTTCAATCGGAGGCGCCAGGCGCACACACAAATGGGCTGATTTATCACAATACATCCAAGCAAATTGTTGCCTGCGTTTTTATTTTCTCGCGGAACGATCCCAGTGGCCTTTTTGAAGTCTCTTTAAACGCGCTATTGTAAAAAAATAAAAATAAATTGCGCAATAAAACAATCGCAGTACGAAATGGCAAATAGGGGCGTCGGGAGTCTACCTCCTTTAACATTTGTTTAAAGTTTGTGAAAGTCCCGCTCGGTTGTATGTAAAAGACCCGGCATGGCTGCTCCCCTTTGTGTGTGCGATAAAGGGGCCCCGCGTTGCATTGTGTTTAACATCAGATGTAAGGAGCCTCCGCTGTGGGAACCAGAGTCTGATGTTTGCAGAGGCAGGCAAAGAGCGTGCGCTTATCAGGGGATGAAAAGTATTATCGTAGCGGAGGCGCTTTGAAAAGAATGGAATTGGAAGGAGACCTTTATTCATATTTAAATTGGTGAGTTGCCCTCATGACCGGGGTTTTCAATTATGAACCCATACTCCATTATGTATAATGTATAATGTGCCTATATATACAGTGCCCTCCAAAATTATTGGCATACCTGGTAAAGATGAGTAAAAAGGGTTATCAAAAAAATGGTGAATTAGTTTAATCTCACACTGAAAAAAATGAGAACCTTTGAACCTTTAATTCAAGTAAATTTATTCTGAGAAAAAAAAATCCCTCATCAAGAAAGAGTTATTTTTAACAAAACCCGTGTGCCGCCATTATTGCCACCCCTAGAAATTCTTATGAACAATATATAACTGAAGCATTTTTTCCATTTATATTTTACTTTTTAAAGTTGATCAGAGTGTTTAGGAACTTTCAAGCAGTAATCCATGACTTCCTGTTTCACTGGGGTATAAATATGAGGTGACACATAGGCCGTATTCCCTTATTCCTACATCAACATGGGAAAGATAAGAGAACACACAAATCAAATGAGGGAAAACTGTGTTGAGCTTCATAAGTCAGGGAATGGCTATACAAAAATAGCTACTCACCTGAAAATGCCCATATCTACCGTTAGGGCAATACTTAAAAAGTTCAAAGCAACTGGAACTGTTACAAACTTGCCTGGAATTGGACCCAAGTTTATTTTGCCCCCACACACAGTGAGGAGGATGGTAAGAGAGGCACATAAATCCCCAAGGATCACTAATGGAGAATTACAGAGGAAAGTAGCATCTTGGGGTCATCAAGTCTCCAAAACTACCATTAGACGTCACCACCATGCCAACAAATTATTTGGAAGGCATGCCAGAAAAAAGCCTTTCCTGTCATTTCACCACAAACATAAGCGCCTGGCGTTTGCTAAACGCTACTGGAACTTTGACTGGAACCGTGTTCTATGGTCAGATGAAACAAAAATTGAGCTTTTTGGCAACCAACACTCAAGGTGGGTTTGGCGTAAAAAGAAGGATGGCTATACCGAAAATAACCTGATCCCCACTGTTAAGTATGGTGGAGGTTCCGTGAGATCTCAACCCAATTGAACGCCTATGGGTCTCCACCACCACCAGCATAATCAAAACACCAAATGAGGGAATATCTTTTGGAAGAATGGTCTTCCACCCCTCCAGTACAGTTCCAGAGACTAGGATCTATGCTAGACTAGAGGTAGAATCTATGCCAAGGCGCATTGAAGCTGTTCTGGCGGCTCGTGGTGGTCCAACACCTTACTAAAACACGTTGTTGTTTTTTCTTTTAATTTATATAGTCTGTATATACACACTATATATGTGTGTGTGTGTGTGTGTGTGTGTGTGTGTGTGTGTGTGTGTGTGCGCGTGTCGGTGCGTCATGCAATACCAACTTTTTCTTTGCTCTAGTCAGAATGCCTGCATCACTTTGCGTGTCAGTTAGCATTAGTAGTGTTTTTGTTTCCTGTCAAAAGTGTCAGTTATCACATGTCGCACGCTTCGAATAGTTTTTACAGTATTACACATATACGGCGCCCAAACAATGCATCAGTGTCTTTTTATTTTCCCTCGTTGGCATTTGGTGGTGAGGCTTACATGGGATTGGGATTACATCAAAGCCTTTTTAATGTCACGTCTCTAATATCATGTCGATGACGACGCTCTAAGCCCTGTGTCTTCATGCGTAGACGTTCGCTCCAATAACCACTTGCAGAAAAAGAAAACACCGGTCACAATTGACATATCCACAAACAGGACGTGTTAAGTGAACTTGCTGGGAGAGAGCGCCTAACTGTTTTCCCCACTCTCGCGTGCAGACATTTTGAATCGTAGAACCCAGTCGACGCATTCGGGCATCGGTTCCTAATCGCCTTTATGGCGGTAATTGCGTTTTAGTCATGGCAGTCGCTGATTGGAAGACCGAGTGCGTTGCCTTCACGGACGGCGGAGTTCGGAGACGGCGGGCCCGATGCTGGCGCTCGGCGCTCGCGGTAATCTCCGCTTTGCATGTCGCCGTTAAAAGAATGGGCATCCTTGCCGGCTTAATCTCCATTAGAACCTGGGTGACTTGGCTGACATATTGCACAGGTCTGCTGTGCTGCTTATTAGGGACTGGTAAACCCTTTATGAATATTTAATAAAGGTTTCTTTTGGTCTGCTGGTTGAAACATAAATTTGAATCGTAATTACATTTTTGTAGCGACATAATTTCAATAAATAAACCCTAATTAATTGGGCAAGGAGGCTGTAATTATTCCCAGGCAGGGAAGGGCACCGAGGCCTCTCCCGCCATCGCCGGTGGAAACGGAGGGCGTACGCCGCGCCCGCCCGCTCCCTGCGTTTTGTGCGGACGCTGTGGGCTTGGGCGCCTCGCGCAGGTCCAGGTGAGCGGCCGAGGGGAAACCCCTCAGGCCCTACGGGGCGGCAAAGCCTGCTGTCGCCGCGGCGCCCAAGCCCCGGGTAACAGTCTGATCCCTGCAGGTCGGCTGATTCCCGCTGGCTTACGATTCCCCCCTGAGGAGTTTGGTTACTCGGGGGGGGCAGCGGGTGCGGAGTGGGTGCGGCGTGGGGGCGGAGTGGGGGCGGCGTGGGGGCGGAGTGGGGGCGGATGCACAGGCCTCTTTCGCTGCCACAAAACGGAAGCACGGATGACGGAATCGGACCCGCGACATTCCTGCTTGACGTGTGCCATCATCCTTTATTTATTCATTTCATTTGTTTACTTGGCAGATGCTCTCATCCAAGCTGGCTTACACCGCTAATGGGGTGTGATATGTTAAATCTACATCCCGTAAGCTGCGAGAACGCTAACACTGGGCTACAGACCTGCAAGAACTTCAGCAAACATGCGTCAGGTGGGGGGGAAAGTGATAGCAATACAAATGTAACAGTAAACAAAATGACAGTGCCGAGCAGTTCTCCTTTAAGGACAAAGAACATATCCATATCTGTATCCATATCCATATCCTGCCATTGATTACTTAGCTAGCACTGGAGGGCAATTTCATAGTCCCCTGAACCTCAGCAGTTCCCCTGCATGGATTGACAGGCTAAAATCTCCCATTGTACCTCCTCTAGCCCGCCCTGCGGTGTTAATCAATCCTGCGGTACATTATTAAACATCTTTTTAAGGTCAGGTTTGATAACAGCGCCTTATAAATAAGAGCCTCCACACCTGCGTTGCCGTGGTTACTCTCAGCGTAAACGCGCGGTAGCTTTTTTTCAGCGACGTGGCCGGCCTCGGTTGGCGGCGGCTGGCGGCGCATCCCCGTGGCTCCAGGACGACGTAATTAAGTCGCTTTATCCGTTTAGCGAACCCGCGGCCTCATCCCGGGCGACTTAGTCGCCCAGTCATGCGGAAGCGTACGTGCTGATCTAAAACGGCTCGGGTTAAGAGCCGCGCTCGCGGGGGGAGAAAAAAAAACAAAAACGTGAGGAAACCGGCTCCCAGCCTTCAGCGCCCTACCTCGCCCGCTGCTCCGTACAGGCAAACGCTGCCGTAATCGCAGACCCAATTAGTCAGTTTCCCCCAGTAATCAAAAGTGTCACACCTCGTGCCCCCCCCCGGCTCCGGCTGATGCCATGTTGCTCAGCTGCAGACGTCCAGTCGCCGGGCAGATTGTCAGATAGCCAGAAGAGATTTATATGGCTTTAACTTGATTTTTGCAAGTAATACGGGGCCACTAAACTAGGGAGAGGCAACTTAATATTCCCTGTCCAACAGGGCCGACTCCTCCCTCGGTCCGTTCCCTTGATTGATTGGCATATCCATCACCTCCGCGTAATTCCGCTTTCCCTCCGCAGACGCGCTTAAAGCGAAGGCTCTGAAGGGCGGAGGTGCGAGCCGTCTGCGAGGAGCCGCGCGGTGCCTTAACGCGGGAACGTTTCGCGGACAAATGCTTTTAGAAAAATGGATGAGACGCACGTCGAAAGTGCTCGTATTCCCCGGCGGAAGCACGTAGCCAAGGCGCGGCGACATCTGCCGTCTCTCAATCGCCCGCCTGCCGCTGGGGGGGGGGGGCGAGCTTGAGTGTCCGGCACAATGCACGAACGTCGCTTCAGCGTTTCCACGGCTACAAGCAGGCTCATTCGTCTGCGAAATGCTCCCGCTCTGCAAATGTGCCGATATAAAGGAAGATATTAAATATCCCTGAAGGGACCGACCTTGAATAAGATTGAGCGGATTCTTTTGTCGGGCCGAATGAAAGTGCTGTTATTTCTTGCTCGTTGTCCATAATTGCACAGTGTTCCTGTTCAATGGTCCATTTCGATTCCGAAACCAAAAGAACTGCCACTCTGCGGTGGATGTTATTTGTTTAGTAGGCGCCGGCAACTGTGACTTACTTTGCTCCCAAATTTCACATGTTGCATATTCTGAGACCTTATCATTTGTCATTTACACAGCCCAGCCAGAGATTTACTGCTGCAATTGAAGTGTATTACTTTGTGCTCACTCAAGGGTACAAAGGCAGGATCCCATGTGATCCCATTCGACACTTGTTTCTGCGTACGATACAATTTGGATAACTAACACCCAAGAATGTTTTTTTAATTTTTTTTAAACCGAATCGTGAAGGGTAGCAGAGGAAAAACATTGAATATGCCGTTTCCTGGCCAAATCTGCTGTGTGCTCGTACATAATTATCCGCGCTGTATATGGATATCCAGCTTGCATAGTGTGCTTTTTTGGAAGCAATTACCAAATAGGGCTGATTTAGCTTATTTAAATATTCTCTCCAAATGTACTCTCCAAATGTAATGCATTTTGTCTGTTCCCTGAATTCTATCACCCTGACTCCCACAGAGTTGTTTTGGCTGTAGTTTGGTAGTCCAGAAAATCAAAGGCCTGTCGTCTAGGAGATGCCTGAAGCTTTAGCATGGACTGTTTAAGGGAATATAAGTTTAATGCGTTTATATGTTATTATTCCCAGCGGACGTCTCTCACATGATGTTTTTCACATTTGGGGATATTGCTATTGTTTTTCCAATCGTCGCCTGTAGCCTGACAACATGCTCATGCCGTCCGTGATCGGGAAGAGGTGTGACAAGCTCCTATTTTCTGGGAGCTCTTTGAGACCAGTCCGCTGATCTGAACTGGCGGCGGGGTAAAGCGATGATGTCGCACTTAAGCGGGAGCAGCCTTGTCCATACGCCTTAAGCAGTGTTACCGTGATGATGTGTCAGCAGCCGTGCCACCACGTACCCTGCCCCTGCGGAATGGCTCAAGTGGTGTCGGTTGGCCAGTAGAGGTCTGATAAAACCCCAATGACCCAGTGCAGTGATGGGGACACTGTGCTGTAGGATGTGCCCTCTTTCGGATGAGACGCTAAACTGAGGTTCTGACTCACTGTGGTCATTAAAGATTCCATGATAATAATCGCAGTAGGTGGTTCCCCGGTGTCCTGGCTAAATTCCCGACCCGGCTCTCTCAACCTGCCACCTAATCAACCCCGTTTAATTGGCTAAATAATCATTTTCTCCCTCCACCTCAGCTGATGTGGCACAAAATGGCTGGCGTGCATCACCCGGATGGGTGCTACACATTGGTGGTGGTTGAGGTGAGTTTCCCCCTCATCACTGTAAAGCACTTACTCATGCGCTCCTGGGCCAGAGTGAGAGGCTGCAGGCAGGCTGTAACACGTTTGACGTGGAGAGATTCTAGAACCTTTTATTTTTTATTTTTTATTTTTTTTTAATTAAAAAAAAAAACGTCCAGTGAGTTGTTTAATGCAGTTTGCTGAACCCCAGGACCAGGGCAGGTTGTGGTTGTTATGCAGAGGTTAATTGGTCCATTAAAGGCAGTTGACTTGCCTCAACAGGCTTCTTGAGTCTTAAATGGTTGCTGATTTCAAGGTGAAAAAAAAAAAAAATTAGAAAACTCACTGGCTGTCCAAGACCAGTTTTTGTCACGTCTAATTTAAATGGTTCACAACACAGAAATTAGGCCAGAATCCTCACCTTGGAGCTTCGCAGCTACTTCCTAACCACATGAGGTTCCATTTTGTAACTGAAAGTTTCATCTCTGTATTATGGTCTTTGAATATTCATGAAGAGGCGTGTCCAGGTGCAGAAAATCATTGCCTCATTGTTGTCCTTGGTCGAGCTCCACCATGAATATCCATGGACCTAATTGGAACGTTTCACTTTGGTGGGAGAGAGCATTCTGTGTTTGGAATGCGGAGCTGCCAATCTAGTTAGCCGTAAGGATCTTCGGTTGTATGCACACAACTATTTGGTAAAGGGATAGAGGTAAATATTCCAAGCATTCAAACATTCAAATACTATGATGTGGCCTGTCAGTTGTTTGAACCAGAACTCAAATGCTTGCCAATAAAATATAAGAGAAACCCACAAATAGTTTCTCAGTGGGCGGGCTTTAGATCCCTGTGTACACCAAGACCTCTTTTTGATACAAATATTTCTTCTGCCTGAAAGTGTCAGTGAACATATTTAATTTCAGCTGTTTGTTTTTTACGTAGAGAGAACTGGAGTTTCATACAGTGCTCAGGAGGGCTGAACACCCTGGGTTATGTACATACGGTAATCAGAATGTTTGATCGTCGGACGCGTGTAATGCTGAAAACACGCTTGTGCAGGGAAATGGAAACTGTGGAAACAGACTGTCAGACCTGCTGCGAACCCGGTCCGGGTGACATTTTGTTTCCTATTAAGTTTGTTGTTTCCAGTTTTATAGATAGAGAGAGATATCAAATGAAGTGGGCGGGTTTGAGGGGGAGGTGGGGGCGGTGGGGGTTGAGGGGTGTGGGGGCGTGAGATGTCAAGAAGTGTACGCTCGGGGGAACAAGCGGGAGATACAGCTTCTGCAAATAATCTCATAGCAACAGGAACATTTCTGAGCGGGGAATGGTGCCTAAAAATGTGCGTGCATTTTGAAGGCGCGCTGCCTTGTTTTCCTCAGAACTTCATGAAAACGTCGAGATTAAATCACAGAGGCGCGGCGTGAGGTGACGCACGCGGCAGAACGTGACTTCCGATCACATGCCCGCGCGTAAACACGAAGGCGCCGCTCTGACACGGTCGCGCTGCGGGCGATGCGTTTCGCGACGTCGGATATCGTCGAGCGCCCTATCCCCAGGCGAGGCAATTCTTCGGTGTGTTTATTTATACATCTGTTCATTTCGTTTCCTGAAACGTAAGCCGCGCGGGCTGTTTGGGTGTCCGATTGCGCGGGGACGGTTTTGTCAGAATCGACGAATCGACCCATCAATCACGACCGCGGCTTTTGTCACAACAATGGGATTGTTCCAAAGGCCTGGAAACAGTAGCCGTCCCAGAATCAGCAGAGCGAGCCCCCCGGAAACCAGCTGAATGAAAACAAATGGGGAAGAGAGGGATTAACTAATATATCCATCAGCTGACTACACAAACCCAGAGGCTTATGGGAAGCTGGATGGATGACGGTCGGCGGGCCTGCGTTGAGTGGGGACTCTCTGGCCTCGGCTTGTGCTCAGAACATGGGGGTATTAAGCAGGTGGCTTGTCGCGGCCTAATGTCTTACACAAGTGGAAGTGTGACACATGCCGGCATGAGCAATCATGTTCCCCTGTTCCTTTTCCATCACTGATGCGAGCAAACCGAAACATCCCTTGTGGAAGTTCACGAGAGGTGCGAGCCCTCTCCCAAAGCTCGAGATTGTTTTTTGGATATTTATATTCTTTGATACGAGGATATCTTGAGGATTGATTTCTCTGTTTGCTATTCATACCCCTGACTGCAGCTCCCACTGACTCAGGCTTTATCGGATGAGGCTTCCTAATTAACATGTAGCACAAGTTTTATTTGGCTTCCACGCTGTAAATAAAATCCTTGGATGTTGCCGGCGTATTATTCTCTCGGAATTTTATTTTTTTCCACCCGTTTTATCTATCGTTTCTGATGCTTCCAGCATTTCGGAGGACAAGTCTTCAGAGTGATGTAGTTGAACGCGGAGTTCGTCCCTCCCATCGTGGGGTGTTGAGAATTTGTGGAAAGAATGATGTGATCATGGCTCTCCCTGTTCCTCCTGCATACAGAGTGGCTTGAGAAGGTGCTGGAACGGCGAGGGGGTTAGGCGGGGAGTAAGGAAACGGGGCCGCCGACGCAAGACGTGAACCGCAAACTCGGTGGAGCCGTCGTATTTTATCAGTGGTTTATCATTGTGTGGTTTTACCACCCTTTTCTCCATAAAATTTGGAATGCTCTCGATTTGGGAGAGCGCAGGCAAACACGCGTTCACACCTCCGCTATTTATCACGTCGTAGTTAGCGAGTCGGGCTCGCGCAGACAGAACGTGTGCTGCTCAACAGACGTGCTCTTTCGGTCCCGACGCGCGGCACTCCTGAAATCCCCTTTCACAGCTGTGCTTGTAGTCTCCTGCACTGCAACAACATGGAACGGAGCATCAATTTTTCAGAGCGCTGGAGTAGCGGGGCCCCGTGTGCAGTTTAAATGTTTGAACGACACCGGTTTTACGCGTTCCCGGCTATGAAATATTCACGCCCGTCCATCGTTTACCTCGCTTTGCAGCAGACGTGAAGGTAAAAGCACCCGCTGCATTATTCAAAACTGCCTACAGGTGGTCTTCAATTACGGCGGCGTCAACATGTTGGGAAACAGCCTGCTTTTCAAACCGTTTTTTTTTGTGTTGTCACAAAATGGAGATTACCATAATGCTCATGTAAGTGACTGCCTGTAATGGCTCCCTGCTTTGCTTCACTTTAAGCGGCTAAAGCTATTGTTACACGCTTTGCAATGACTCACTACCATAAACCCTTACCATAAAAGTTTGATTCGCAATCGTTAACCGTGCAAATTGCGAGGACCCTTGTAGGTTTCAAACATGTTATTAACTTGATATTTACAGTGGCCACATAATACGCCTAAGCAAAAACAAACAAGCAATTGACCTGCTAATGAACACGCAGCGAGACGTCTTTTGATCGCTGGAGCATGTGGTTATTCAATAAATATCCATTTTTGTTCAGTGCAGCTATGCAGTACATACTGTATCTTCTGCAGTGTGTTGCCAAGGAGACCTTAGGAAAGAAGAAGGAGAGGAAAAATCATCTCAGGCTGATTCATAAGAAAATCTTTAATGAGCTCTGACGGGAGGGACAGTGACTAACCCCATATTCCCTTCCTTGGTGCCCACCCTGAGGCCTAAGATTTTACAATCCAAATATCCCACTGGAAGAACCGATGACATCCTTAATCATCACTCGACAGCCCCGGGCCCGCTGTCCACCCTTTTAAATGGGTAATATTAGAAAGAACAAAGGAAGAATTATGTGTGCTTATTTTAACCCAAGAGAGGCAGCCGAATCCCCCTTTGCGCTCTTTTCTCATGGGGAAACGGCGCTGCGCTAACGCGACATCAGACTACCCATTCATAATCGCACAGATTATGAGGAGATCATTTTTTTTTTCGTTCTGTTCCGTTTTGTTTAGTTTGTTTAATTTCCGCCTTTCAGTTTGTTAAATACCAGAAGGCGTGCTGTAGCCGTGACAACCGTCGGGCCTGAGGGTCGCTCAAATGAGTCGAGCGAACGCAATGTTGAGCAGCTCGCACTGACCACAGAAAGGATGGGGCTTGTGTTTCAGCCGCAGTTTGGACTCGTGGACGGGGCTGTTCTGGAACCCCCGCTCGCAGTCAGCTGGTAAAAAAAAACAAAAAAAAACAACAAAAAAAAAGAGAGAGAGGGGAAAAGATAGAACGGCCGTATGGGGGCCGTTTAATTTCCCTGAAGATATTTTCCTTTTTAAAGTTATCCCACCATTATCAAACTCCAACCAAACTTTCAACGATGCTTCAATTTTTGACATATTTAGACATATTTCTTCATTATTAAGCTGGTTTGTCCCATCAAATTTAAGGCACATTTTATTCTCATGTCTTGTCTGCCAAGTAAACTCTATTGCTGCCGGCAAATGCTCAAACTGCATTTTATTTATTTTAACGATAAAATAAACGAGCGCGTACAGTCGAGGAGGGAGGCATACAGAGCTCAAGCAGGTGGCAGTTTGGGAACTCGCAAACGGCTCCCGTGCATTTACGAGGAGAAAGGCTTGCTCGCGGAAGAGGTTCTAACGGATTGGCTTCTCTTTTCGATGTCACGCGTCGCACGGAGCCGGTGATCAATGCTCGTCTGACGGGGGCGCGTGCTGCTCTGAGGCGGCTCTCGCCCAGGGGCCCCCAGCTGGTTCTGCCGTATGTAGGGGGTGCGGTTTGTCCCCACTCGCCAGGCTGCAGGGGCCAAATCAGCTTTCACACAGCTGGGGCCACATCTTGCATCTGAAGAAGGGACCGCCCAGTCTTGGCCCCGGAAGGCGGCCCCCCGGCTTGTTTTCCGGCTCCCTGGATTAACAACCCCAGAACCAGGAGGGCTGCTTAATTTGGTCCAATTTAAGTAGTAATTAGTCAAATCACTTCTCTGTGTGCTCAATTGGAAAAGAGCCTTCTGGACCCAAGGGCCCTCTTCCCAGGGCCAGAACCGCACACTCCACATCACGGCCACACTGCTGAGAATGAAGTCGAGTTTAGTTATGCTACTCTGCGGTCCGTCTTTAACTGTGAGTAACGCGTTCAATCAAGTGATTCTCATTTAAGTATTTTTCCGTACTCCCCGACTTACACAAAGAACACCGTTTTCTTGGTATTTGCATTGGATGTATCGTCTTGTATGATTCAGTTCGGTTCAATTTATTTTCTTTTTGTATAGCGCTTATTACAGAGAGCTGTCGCAAAGACGCTGTACAGGGAAGGAGAATTGGGCAAAAACCAGGCCTAAACCCCCCGAACGGCAAACAAGGTAAACGGTGGCGAGAGGGGGGGAGCCCATCCTTCGCGTCGCGCAACCAGACAATAACCTGAGCGGGTGCCCTGGGCTTAGCTCTACGTCCTCTAACCGTGACAAACTGCTCCCGCTGCAAGGACTCCACTGGGGCTACTAAACTACGGGGGGGGAGGGGGAGAAGGAAGTCCTACTTGCATCCGGAGGAGCCGAAAAAGAGTCTAAGAATTCCTCACTACTTGTCATTTTTTTGGAGGGTCCGGATGCTGATATTTTCCACCCGTCTAACATTCAAACTACATTTCTTACAAATAAAATTACCACTAATGGCGGAAAAGACAAAACATATTACACTCAGAGGACAGGAAAGGGGGGGGGGGGGGAGAACAGGGAAGCAAGCATGATTACTGAGTTACTTAAGGAGATAGAGGACGGTGTTTACACGGGATGAGAAAAATATTTTGTATAATATAGGAACAAAAATGGATGTTATTCACAAAAACTACTGTGCAGACACAGCAAACGGAACGAGCGCCTCAAACTCGAACAGAGAGGAAGTGAGGACAGAAGTGAGGACACCTGGAAGTGAGGACACCTGTCGTGGTTAGGTTTGGAAAATCTGGGGACAGACCAGAGTGTGTGAGAATGAACCCCATATCGTTGAATCTGCCTACCGCTGTGCAAGCTTGTCAACAACCCTGTGTGAGTCGAGTCAGGAAGCGAGAGAAAGAGGAAATTGTAGAAAGCGAGAAGGAAAGCTGTTTACAGATCGGCATGAGGTTGGCTTGCTGTGATGTTTTCGGCAATGGTGGATGTGGGTAGACTGTGGATCTTTGTTGATGTCCTCAAACAGAGTGCAAAAATCACGGCCGTTGTCACAGAACCGTATCGATTGCAGCAATGTGCGTGCGCCTCGTACTTGCGTTTGTCGGTGGAGACCTGAACCGTTTATAGGGGAAGTATTGTGTAACTAAATGTCGGTTGCTAACTGATTGCTGATGTCTGAGCGCTAGTTTGGGAAAATTAATCTTTATATCAATATTTGCCTTGCAGTCAGGAACCGGTAACATGCTATACACGGACGCGTGGTGTAATTAATGGACGTTATCATGGCTGACATACGGACTAATATAGATAATTATGTTAGCGCTTTGTTGACTCCTGCAGTAGCCATTGCTCATGTGACAACAATAGGGCTTACAGCCTTGCCACCAGGGCGCTTTGGCCAGCGTTCGTTAAGCCAATCAATTACAAGGATAGGGATGACTAATGCCCGATTACATGACCGTAGGCCACCTGTCACTTGCTATGATGCTCGCTTGTTGACTGTGGGACAGTCAGGGCCGTGGGCCGGGCGGCGACGTGTGACGGGGAGCGTGGTCCACCAGCCTTCGCCCCACGGAGGGTACGGCGTCGCACGCGAGCGGGCGCTCCACGGCGGGAGGGGGTTTGTGGGGAGGGTCGATGCTTCCGATTTTGATAGGCTGAGGAAGGGGGGGGGGGGGGGGGGGGGTGTGGTGCTGTAGGAAACTACATTAAAGTTTGTAATAAACCGCCAGCTCGTTCAGTGTAACAGTAGCATACACCCTACACTAAAAAAAAAAATACCATAACGGCAACATTGGTGCCAGTCTTTTCACCGTTTTTCTTACAGTATAACCATACACAACACGCAAAACCTCTCATTTAAGTATGGCTGTTTGCGGCTGGAGTAATTTACATCATGACTCCTAGTTGATCGCCCGCAAAGTGTAAAATGATAACGCGTGCAAATACTTTGGCTGCGCCCGCAAAACAACACCCCTTATTTGGGATCTTAGTAAATTGACCCCAAAGTGCATTAAGGATACGAGTGTTTCCATGCCTGTTCCATCTTTTTTGATTAATTTAAGGCCCTCCTACTTCCTCTCTGCTTCAACGGTGGAGTGGTAGAGAGGCAGGATGAAAATGGATCCGGGCTCCGTTGGTGACTCTCTGAGCCGGCGCCCGTTTTAGCGTCAAATCCCACGTCCGACTTGCGGCACGGCGTTCCTCTTCTTCATTCTTCGCACACAGCAGCAGCTGCGGCCGCCCGCCGCCGAGCTGAGAATAACAATCAAGCTAATTCCCCGGGGCCCTCTTGTCCACTTTTTTTTAAGGAGGATGGGTTTCAAGACGGTCCTCTGGGTTTTCGCCGAGTTGCATTTTTTAAAATGTATATGTATCAAGGTCACGGTGCCTTTGCGGCTATCTTTAATCTTCTGCGTGAGCTTCTGAAGTGCACCGGTCCTTTCATTAAACTGCTACAGATTCTAGCTGCGGATACACGGACCGCTCTCAGTAGGTGTTGCGCGTTACAGTCCGGGTAAAAACAAATGCCGTTTACCGTGGGCCTGCGAGCGAAGCTGTCTGGCCTAAAAAATGTTGACAGCCATTACAAAAGCAATATGTGATTTTATCAAAATGTCTGTCCCTATCGAACACTCCCTCATTGCCTCTGGCTGACTTCTCTGTTTCCCTCTCACTCTCTCTCTTTTTATCAGATTTATTTTTTTACTTCCTGTGTATTTCTCACTCTTTCCATTCTGTTCTTCTTTCTATTTTCTCTCGTTTTCTTCCTGCGTCCATCTCACCGTTTCTCTCGCATGTTGACTTTATTTGGGTCTCTTTCTACGCTGCTCTTTGTTTTTGTGTCCGGTTATTTCTTCACATTTTCTCCTTCCTATTCTCTCACCCCTTTTTTCACCTTCTCTCCCTTACGCTCCCTTTCTCTCTCTCGCCCCCCTGACCCCTCTCCAGTGTGGATTAAATATTACGGCAGACTGTTCTCGCCGCTGATAAGGTGCGTTCTGAGTAATGTTGCTGCCTTCCTTGCCTGCAGAAGCGAAAAGCCCCATTTACAGATATATCTGTTTAGATCTCCATCTAAACAGCTTCATTCTCCGACAGGTTCGGCTAACTAGCCATCTCCCAAGTGACTCTTATCGAGGGTTAAGCAAAAACAATAACAACAATGACATCGGCAAACTAATAACCTAGCCGTGGCTGAAACCGCGGTTAACCCCCACCCGGAAATAGGATACGGCTATTGAAAGCGAGCTTTATCGCCGATCCGCGGCAGATTATTTTAAATCATACACCCAGCCCTCTCCGAGAGGTCGGGCCTGTGGCGCGCCAACGGCAGCGTGGCGGATACGTGAGCATAGCGAGAGAGAGGGAGAGAGGGAAAGGGGGAGAGAGAAAGAGAGAAAGAGAGAGAGAGAGAGAGAGAGAGAGAGAGAGGAGACAGAGAGACGCTTTCTCGGTAGGCAGCCGCGGGAGTTTCAGCGCAGCAGAAGATGCATGACAGCGTCGCGGAGGAAAATTATACCTTGGAAACAACAGCAACGGAAAAGGAATTGAATAAAATGAGAGACGGAGCAACAGGTCACTGCGTTCCGTGGGTGAGACGAGAGGGGGCGGGAGCGTAGCCGCTGCGCGCGCCAGGCTTTCCGAGCGACAGACTGTGTTGGCGTCCGTGGCAGCTAATATTTATGCCTTTGAAAAGCAACGCGAGCCTGAATGCTTAGGAGAGCTGGGTTGGTTGATGTGCGAGCAGCTGATCTTTAGTCACAGTTATAAAAATACAATAAAACTCCTGATTCTAAATGCACGAGAGAAAGCGCAGAATATAATTAGCGGTAGCATAAAACAAAACACCAAAAAAAAAAAAACACATGGTTGCTTACCCGATACTATTAGAGTCTAGTTGGGCCGCAGGGGTCAGGAGAGGGAAGAGATTTTGTCGGAAGCGGTTCCAAAATAATTATAGTAATAACAATGTCTCTCTGTCTCTGGTGTGTTTTTTGTAAAAAGTCTTTTCTCAGAGCCGTTTCTCAGGGTAAACAACGCGGCAGCACCATGCAAACTCTCATTATCAAAAGCTGATAGGGCCCGTCGCCGTGCGCCGTTGCGTTTCCCAGAAGCACGTTTCGGAAAGACGCGTCGCTCCCGAGGAAAGGGCGGGGGCTCCGAGGGGGAGGGGGGTCGTGAAAGGCGAACGTGTGACACTTGGCGGGACGTTTCTTCGCGCCCCGTTCCGGGGGCGGTCACGGCACGGGGGGGTCCAGAAGGGAGGAGGACCTGCTTTCCCTGTTGTCTGGGTAACGGGGGAAGGCGAGGGGCACTGGCGGATAAATCACAAATACGAGGGCCTGATGGAGCGGCTCCTCATCCGCCTCTCTCAGAAACTCGGTCACGATATTTAACCCTTTTTTCAGTATTTACCCAGCTGGATAAACAGGTAATATGTTACTGTGTAAACCCTCTGGCATATTGATGCCTGTCAAATACAAACAATTACTAGATTTTAATGAATAGGGGTCCCTCTATTTGGCAGAAAGCTCAGTCACATGCAGTATGCGTGTGCATTTGAATGCTAGTTAGTGTACGGGAAATGCAGGCGATCCTTTCACCTGTCAGGCTCCAGTGTGTGGGGGGTGAGCCGCTCCGAGGCAAATGTAGGCCGGTTGGCATTCAGTTGAAGGCGGCGTGGAATTGGACCCAAAACCCCACACGCATTAATAACCCAAAAAAGTACTTTTTACGCCGCCTGTCTCCCCAGCCCGCTCCGCCTTTTCCGTAAAGTCGCGTACTCTGACCCACATCTTATTATTCACCATTTAACAAACTGCGTTTCGTAGGCCGGGCTGGGATAGCGTCTGCGGGTGCTTCAACAGACCGTCGCTCACGACCCGAGCCGGTGGTCTCGACTTGCTTTTTTCGCTGGCCGCTAATGGAACTCTCTCTGGAACAACAGCAAATTGAATCCTACTTAACCACTGCCACGCGGCTATTTCGTCAGGCGTGCTAAGAAGCGTCAACGTAACAACATACCTGTCAAAGAAATGTTAACGCTACAGGAATAGGTGCAATCAATAAACCTATAATTTATAGACAAAATGGCTTTCTAATGCGTGCAAATGAATAGCTTTGCTGCCAGGCTTTAAGATATAATCAAAGGCAGAAGAGCATAATCGGTTGGTTGGTTCACGGTTTTGACTCTCAGCAGTTTGTATTTTATACCGGCTTTGGATGCGTTTCCATTTGATTCCGAAAAAAATCAAAGCCATCCGAAATGCATTTTAGTTTCTTAGCGGGGATGGGGCCCGCTGGACGCCCGACAAACCAATAAAAAGTTCCATTTTCACCTGCGCGATAACAGTTCGGCTTTCATTTTTTTTTAATACGGCAGTCGCCTCGGCCACATCACAGGAAAGCGTCCGCTCTAAATCTCGCCAGTGACATTTTCCCCATCACAAGCAAAAATTAAGCGCGTCGGAAGAGACGCAGCCCCGCAGCCGCCTGATATTTCCGCTGCGCCTCAGACGGCGGCGGCTGAAGGCCTTTTTAAAAGCCCGCTGCACAATAAGCAAAGTAACATTACAAGGTGCGGGAGGGCACCGCGGGAAGCAAAAAGGCCAGCTCATAACCTGTCTCTTTACTAATAAACGCTACCTATTCCAGCATGACTTCCCATATCGCGCCGCAAACTGCCGTGAATAGGATATTTAAATTGTACAGCCATAAAACATAATATCGGTACCATCAATATGGTAATTTTTTTTTCTGCCATGGAGCTCATAAAATCTCTATTTTGTAGCAACTTGGACAATAAAAACTGAGTGACCTTATTCAGCATTCTCTGCGTAAAGCTCCATAAAACGGAGGCGGGCTGTAACTCCAGCCCTCAAACAAACCTTGAAGGTGACCTTCTCGCAGCGGCTGGCTACGGACTTCGACAGATTGGCCTAAACCTTCTGTTGCCACTAGCCTTGCCAAACATCCAAGTGTTTTTTTATTTTTTATTTTTCTCTTAGGGTCTATTTAAATACCTATCTTTTGTGTGTTTCTGTTGTGTTTAGCTTATTGCATAATTGTATTTTTAATAATAATAATTATTATTATTATTATAATACATGCATACATACATACTTTTGTTTGTCCCACTGAGTTTCAAAATCTCTTAAATCTCTTTGCCGGAAGAAGGTTAGCATGATAAAGCATGTCTGTCTTAAACAAGGTAGAACAAATAGATCAGCTTGAGCCTCTTAAGAACAGTGTAACTGCACGGAAGAGGAGGAAGTGCAGGATCATGTGCTGAGTCAGATGAGGAAACAGTAGTACACTCTCCATATGTGACCATGTTTGATTTCCAGTGCGCTCATGTACAGGCTTGCATGGATCTGATGGAAGGGAGGGCGGGTCGGTGACGGAGGCGGTCCGGACGGCGGCGTTGCGCGTACGGGTGTCCTTGACGTACTTCCCCTCTCCCTCTCTCTCGGTTTCAGAACAAGATCATCCTGGACCCGCTGACGTTCAGCGAGGCGCGCTTCCGGCCGTCGCTGGAGGAGCGCCTGGAGAGCATCATCAGTGGCGCGGCGCTGATGGCCGACTCGTCCTGCACGCGCGACGACCGCCGCGAGCGCATCGTGGCCGAGTGCAACGCCGTGAGACAAGCGCTGCAGGACCTGCTGAGCGAGTACATGAATAATGTGAGTCCCGCCTCTGACCTGACCCCTGACTATGTCAGCAAGACAAACCCCCAGGCCCTAACCCGAACTCCAGGTCCCTGTAACTGTAACTGTAACCCAAAGTCTCCAAGCCCTAACCGTAACTCCAGGTCCCTGTAACTGTAACCGTAACCCAAAGTCTCCAAGCCCTAACCGTAACTCCAGGTCCCTGTAACTGTAACCGTAACCCAAAGTTCCCAAACCCTAACCGTAACTCCAGGCCCCTGTAACTGTAACCCAAAGTATCCAAGCCCTAACTGTAAATCCAGGTCCCTGTAACTGTAACCCCAAGCCCTAACCGTAACTCCAGGTCCCTGTAACTAACCGTAACCGTAACCCAAAGTCTCCAAACCCTAACCGTAACTGCAGGTCCCTGTAACCCCAAACCCTAACCGTAACTCCAGATACCTGTAACTATAACGCTAAGCCTTAACCGTAACTCCAGGTCCCTGTAACTGTAATTGTAACCCAAACTCTCCAAACCCTAACCGTAACTCCAGATACCTGTAACGGTAACCCCAAGCCCTAACCGTAACTCCAGGTCCCTGTAACTGTAACCCCAAGCCCAAACCGTAATTCCAGGTCCCTGTAACTGTAACTGTAACTGTAACCCCAGGTTCCTGTAACTGTAACTCCAGGTCCCTGTAACTGTAACTCCAGGTCCCTCTAACTGTAACCGTAACCCAAGTTTCCCAAGCCCTAACCATTACAACAGGTCCCCTAATTGTAACTTTGAGTCCCCTTACCCCAACTCCGAGACTAAAAGTTGGAGTACGGTCATGGCCTGGATAAGTCAAAGAAACGTTGAAGGACTTCGTCCAAAATTTTTAATCGTTTGCATGCTGGGGAAAATATATTAATGAATAAATTAAGTGTACAAGGCCATCGATCCCTCAGGTAGACACGATCGCTCATATTTGACCGGCTCCACGCTCTATCTCAGCTCTGTGTTCATCATTGTGGTGATGGAAACCTGAGAATCTCACACCGAAAGCCTCAGTAAAATGAGGGGATTACATATGCATTAGTGTCATTGCTTGTCAGCAAATATGATATATAATGCTTTTATACAAGATGTACGGCTCTCCCTTGCAGTTATCCGTTATTATAAAGCAGTGTGTATGAACAATGATCGACGACTCCAATCCCGGGCTTAGCGCAAAAGCCAGAGATAACGTGTACTTCTGTATAACTAAGCTGATTGGAGATGAAGTCAACTTGAAAAGGACTGACAATTACTACATTCTGAAGGTGTTGGGGGTGGCAGTGTTACTAGAGATACTAGGAGGTATCACGGATACTAGGTTTTTATATTCTCGCATCTCTGACGTGTCTGTTCAGTCGCCTCACAGCTACAAATACACATAGTTCACAGTGGGCCTGGTCTTGCTGTTTTTAAGCAGACACTTATGGGGTCTGTGTTTCCCCTATTCAGCGAGTCACATTGTTGTTGTTGGAAAAGGGGAATCCCAGGTAACCTACAGCTGATATGAACTGATACGGTCAGGAGCCCACCCTTGTCAAGTTTTTGAGACGCCGTCCAGGCCCCGGAAAGGATTTTCCTGTCGGCTCCAGTCGTAATTAGCAGACCCGGAGAGCTCTCCGTGTGATTGGAATCCTGAGCGCGTCGATCTTGCACGCCTCATCAGCACCTGCTGTGGAGAGGGAGGGTTTGTTTAGAAGGCCTAATGAATTTCCGTAGACTTATTACGGAACTGAAATTTAAAAGGCAGCAAGCCAGTGCTCTCATCCCGGAGTCGCTCGAAGCTCTCCGTCTGTGTGCTGCCTTGTGGGGGAGGGTGGGGTGTTATATAGCTGATGTCATCACAAAGAGGACAGGAGGGGGCTGGTCCTGCTTTAGTGCCTGTGGGTTGCTGCCTGACACAACATAAGGTTGGAGGATATTGTGTCCGAATTATTTGAGTATGAGCTCCACATTTTTCGATTCACTTGCTTTTAACACTTAAGACAATTAGCTGTGCTGCGTGCTTTAATCCCATTTCATGCTTGTTGGGGATTTGAATAGGGGCCCGGTGAATGCCGCACGCTCAAACCGTAGGCAACGCCATCATCACTTGCTAAGAACGGTCTAGCCTGTGTCATATACAGTACGGGAAGTGTTTCTGGATCATTCCGGCCTGGCGCTGGGCCTCTGTGGCCGAGGGCATTTCTGTCACGTTCGTCGTCGATCATGAAGCGGGTGCCGTTTAAGGCATGAAGCATTTACAAGGCCTGCTCAGTATTGATTTGCCTGCTTGTTGATTCCTGTCTGTTCAGACAGAGCGGGAAGTATCAGGTTTATTAAATAAAGGCTTTATTGGATGGTCACTCCACTGCGGTCCTAAAGCCTGTGGGCAGTGGGTACACAGTGCCTCCGATTCCAGTTACTGTTGCTCTGTGCAAAGGGGAGGTGCGCTGAGGAGGAGCTGGTTTAAAACTGTGTTAAAAGCGTAGTGTTCCCTCTTCAGTCAGTCCGTCTGGCTCATTCAGAACATGTGTGGTAGTCGCAAGACACAAGTTACTGTGAGGAAAGGGCTCCTTCTCTAAAACGTTGCCAGTTTTGACACAGGCCACTTTATGAAACGTATGAAAGAGCTTTGTCATATCTCACAAAAAAAAAAAGTACAAAGTATTTCCAAAGCTTTAATGTTTAGTACATATTCACATGCATATCACACACACACACACACACACGGGCACACACACACACACACACACACACACACACACACACACGAGAGAGCGTTTTCCCTAATTAAACTAAGTGCACTCAGATATTTGTTGAGCGTAGGGCACAAGCTGAGAATGATGATTTATTGTGCCGTGTGCGGAAATGATCATTAATTGCTCCTATTCAGTAATTAAGAAAGAACTCTTGGCATACACATGATCCCGCAGGCACTTTAACCTATATATAAACATACACCTATTGGGCCGTGTTGATTGTCTGATTATACCCCTCTCCAGTCCCGCGTCCGTTTCTCTCGTGCCACCTATAGAGCTTCTCCCCGCTCTTTTCCCCCTCTCCCCGCCTGCACCAGCGAACGCCGCCGCGCCTTCCCGACCCTGCCGGAAAAAAAGCCGCTTCGCTAAATGCTTCTCTCCGCTTCATTAGGTTCGCGGCTCGCCACGGGGAACCCGCAGCTGGGGAGCCCGGAGAGAAGGCCCCGGCGGTCTGACTTCTCAAGGATAAGAAAAAGTAATAAAAAGAAAATGAAACGCGTTGGACGAGGCCGAGGGCGCACCTGTCCGCGCATTCCTGAGAGCGCTCGGTCTGTCCGGGCCGACAGAGCAGAGTTCAAACCTGGCTCTCGTTCGACGGCGATTTCGCCGCAGCGGTGCAGATACGAAGCGATCGGTTTCCCTCCCTCTCCGCTGACCATGAAGAGTCGACTGTAATGAGCGACGGGGTGAAGCGGCACTTAGACGCAGTCTCGCTGTAAACAAGAGTCGCCTCGGAAAGCGGAAGCGCTAACGATCCGTCCGGCCCGCAGGTGGGGAACGGGTTTTTGCGGGATCACCTCTGCAGGTCAGAGCGCGAGGTCGAGCCAGCCGCACCTCAAACAAAATTCAGATCCCCCCCCCCCCCCCCCTCTCCTTTTCTAGTTCTTTCCTTACTCTGCTTTTCGGTCGCTCTGACCCTCTTTCTGATAGGTACCGTGGCGCCGCGCAAGGTTAATCGATGTGGCAGACGGCAATAAATTAGGTTCAAGTGACAGCGGAATGTCCATATCTGTCGGGCGCCCGGCGATCGGTGATTGGTGACAGCGGCCCCGGCTCCCGCATCAGCGCTGAATCATCGCGATTGGCTGATTTAGTTACGGCAGCTGGGACAGGGGGATCTATCAATTGATCGGCGGGGTAATGCATTGCCGGCTGGGTCAGGATGGCTGGGAGGAAAGGTGGTTGGGGGTGGTGGTGGGGGGGGGGGGGGGGGGTGTCGGGGAGGGGGGTGGGGTTTTGCAAGCAGTAAACAGTATTTAGGGAGTTGGTTAGCTCAGTCTAATCTGGCAGTTAGCAGGACATAACACGTAATGGTTGGCGGCTATTTAAAATTGCAACGACAGCTCCCATCCTTTCGGCTCGCCCAAGGGTGACACAAAGGCTTAATTAAGGCCCGGGACACGTGGAGGGGGCGCTAGGGGTCGCTTTTATGTACCATTCCTTGCGTAGGAGCAGACGTGTTTCCTGGTCTATCTAGAGGCAGGAGGGAGGGGGTTTTACTCCACTGAGTTCCGATGTCCATGGAAGCGGTTGACGGAACATGCGCAGAACATGTCGGAAAAAACCTCCAGCGGTCAAGATTCACCGGTGGCAGGCAGTTTCCGTACGGCTCTGCGGTCAAAACACTTTTACGTGAAAGTATTCACATGGCAGCGAAATGGCGCGTTTATCAAAATGCCCAGCAATTACACGCAATGTTACCAAGACGGTCTGTGTGTTAAATGGAAAAGCAATCAAATTAGTGGTGGGTTAATGCCATTGTGAATCAATGTGTCTAGTCTTGGAAGCGGGAAACGCGTATGACATTTCAACCCCCCCCGGAAGCCTTTTTGGGGGCTGGGAAAATGAGGGTGAGCGCAATTATTTTTACATGTAGATATCCGGTTACATTTTTAAGGATAGGCTAAATAAATACGGGTAGCAGTGGAGTACAATGCGTACTATTGCTTAGTGATCCAGGCTTGTAACTCAGAGGCTGTGTGTCTGACTCCCAGCTGGGGCACTGCCACTTGTACCCTTGAGCAAGGTACTTAACCTAAATTGCTTAAGTCAATATCCATCTGTTTAAATTGACTGTATGTAAAATGTAAGCCGTGTGCGTCACTCTGGATCTACTGCATCTACTGAATGCTTTAATGTAAAAAAAGTAAAATACATGTTAAAAAATAGCCTCCAGCTGACCCAAAATTGATGCAACCAGTGTTCTGTAGGTCTGTTTTATTTCATGCTAGGGTTTGGTGTCATTGCATTCTTCCAAGCCGATTCACTTTCTCTCACAAACGGCGTAGAAATTCTAAGAGGAAATCCAACACCCATCAGCACAGTGTACCCAACACCCATTTCATGGATTGCTATCCGAGGTGACAGACTGCAGGGATGCTGTTTTGTTCCAGAATGATGTTGTTTTGTTCCAGAACTTGGTACAAATGAACTGAACTGCTTCTCGCTGTGCTCACATTCTGAAGTCCCATTCTCTCACTCCTGTCTCCTTTCTCTCTCAGCAAAGCGCTCAGTGTGCGTCTGAGTTTTGGCCCTTTTCCCTTCTCTCTGTCTGTCTCTCTATCTGTCAGTACAGCCTGTCTCTTTTTCCCTCTGTTCTCTCTTTCTCCCCGTCTCCATCTTGGTTTCCCTCTACCCGTCTCATTCCGCCTGTTTCTCCTCTCTCCCCTTTCTCTGTGCAAATCTTTGTGTCTGTGTTCCGAGAGAGAGAATGCTAGGCCCCGGGTTTTGGGGTGAAGGGCACCGTGGCTTGGGGTGGCACCATGTATGGAACACCCGGAATCATCTAAGCACAAAAAAAAAAAAAAATATATATACACTACTCACAAAAAGTTAGGGATATTCGGCTTTCGGGTGAAATTTCAGGATGAACCTAAAATGCACTATAACCTTTACAGGTGAAATTAATTTGACCTTCTCTAAACTTTTGAATGCACATGTCCAACTATTCAATGTTTCAGTACTTTTTGCACAACTTGCTGTTCTCTAACAAGGAGCTGAACGGCAAAATTCACAACAGGTGTTTGATCCATGAATCGACCAATAAATTTCCTGGTTCAATTAGAATTGGCTATTTAAACAGTCCTCTTCATCATGCTGTTCACATTTTGACATCATGAGACGAAGACGACACCTAACAATTGATCAACAGTACCTCGCCATTGCGAGGCTTCAAACAGGATGTTCTCAGAGGGAAGTGGCCACTGAGCTTAGAGTGTCACAGAGTGTCATCAGCAGGTTGCAACAGAGATACAGAGAGACTGGAAGAGTCACAGAAAGGCATAGAAGTGGACGTCCTTTGGCCACATCCCATACTGATGACCGCTTCATTGTGAACAGTGCCCTGCGGAACCGGATGATGAATGCCACTCAACTCCAGGCACATTTAAGGGAGGTGAGAGGCACCCAAGTGTCACGTCAGACCATTCGAAACCGTTTACATCAGCATGGTCTGCGTGCTAGACGACCTGCAAGGGTACCTGACCACACCACCAGGCACAGGCGTCATCGTCTTGCATGGGCCAGGGAGCATTTACGCTGGACGAGGGACCAGTGGGCCTCAGTGCTGTTCTCTGATGAAAGTCGATTCACGTTGAGCAGAAATGATGGCCGCCAACGATGTTGGAGACGTCAAGGAGAGCGCTATGCATCAGCCACTGTTGTCACCAGACGACCCTTTGGTGGTGGCGGTGTTACAGTGTGGGCAGGTGTGTCTAGTCAATACAGAACTGCCCTACACTTTGTGAATGGTACAGTGACAAGCCCATACTACCTGAATAACATCATTAATCCAGTCATTGTGCCCCTGCATGAACAACACAGGCCTAATTTCATCTTCATGGACGACAATGCTCCAGCTCATCGAGGTCGCATCATTAGGGAAAGGCTGCTGGAGACTGGGGTACCTCAAATGGAGTGGCCTGCACTTTCTCCAGACCTGAATCCCATAGAAAACCTATGGGATCAGCTGACTCACAGTGTAGAGGCTCGTAACTCTGTACCCCAGAACCTCAATGACCTGAGGGCCGCCCTTCAAGAAGAGTGGGATGCCATGCCTCAGCAGACAATAAGTCGACTTGTGAACAGCATGAGACGTCGTTGTCAAGCTGTAATTGATGCTCAAGGGCACATGACAAGTTATTGAGACATTGACATTTTTGTTGTGGTATACCCACCACTGTTGTTGGCTTTTGTTTCAATAAATTGTTTGAGATGAGGAAATCACCATT
Source organism: Synaphobranchus kaupii (assembly GCA_029718625.1). NCBI lineage: Eukaryota > Metazoa > Chordata > Actinopteri > Anguilliformes > Synaphobranchidae > Synaphobranchus > Synaphobranchus kaupii. Next base: position 14,686,857 of record CM056395.1, read on the forward strand.
GCATGCTTCTACTTAAATGCCCTACTTTCATGATACGTATAATATCACTGTAGCGTGAACTTACATTTTCCATAAATTTCACCCGAAAGCCAAATATCCCTAACTTTTTGTGAGTAGTGTATATTTCGAACATCTTACTCTCTCGCTCTCTCTCTTGGCTCTCCCCCTCTCTCTCTCTCTCTCTCTCTCTCTCTCTCTCTCTCTCTCTCTCTCTCTCTCTCTCTCTCTCTCTATCTCTCTCTCTCTCTCTCCCCTCACCCCCCCCCCCCCCCCCCCCCCTCCCCCAGTCCTTCCCTCCCACACCTCACCCTCACTTTACTGTGACTCTTTGCCGTGACTCTTTACTGTGACTCTTTACCGTGACACTTTGCCGTGACTCTGATGTGTTGCCCATTATTCTCACCTCCCTGGTGTTGTCTCAGCTCATATTGCCTTTAGTCCTTCAGTCTCGCTGAGCATTTCATTTCAGAATGCAGGCCTAGCGGAATCTGACACTCTGTTACCAGGTAGCCGACAGCAAGAGCTAATTAATGTCCTGTGATGATGCGGTGGCGAGCGTCGCTCGTTAAGGCGTCTGTCAGGCTGTCTTGTGGAATCGGTGGCGGAGTAGGTGCCGGTGCGAAAGCGTGTGTTGCCCGGTCGCTGCTCCTTTGTTTGCCGTGACAGGAGGAGATCCGTGAAAGGTGGGCGGCGTTAACGGGCGTTATCCCATCGCCGGCAAGAAGCGGTCTCTCCGCCGCGCCAAGCCGAGACGTTAAACGCACTCCGACCGGATTCACATTCTGCGCTTAATTGAACTGTCATAGCGCTGCCGTGTGCCAGTGAGCCCGGGTCGGATTAGACGTTGCCCGCGCTCGTAGCGTTCAGCGCTATCTGTAGGCGAGTGCGCTGCGCCGCCCTGTTTCCGCGGCTTTAACGTTGGCCCCGCTGTTGCTGTGACGATGTGGGCCTCTACAGCATTGGCTGGCAGCGCCACGACACTCGGGCTGGTGCCGCCCGGTTTTATCCTCTCAGATTAGCCGGTTCCAACTCCCTAATGACCTATTTGAAGCTGCGTGGCCGCCAGGGTCAAACATCCTGCCCGAGTGTCCGCTCGTGCAGGGAATATGCCCTCCGCCTCGGGCAGAATGAAATGAAACAAGGCTCACCAACCTCAGCCAGTGCCAGGGGCCTGCGGCACCATTCCCTTTGGACCCCATGCCCTGCGGGTCCCGTTTCCACCTCAGCCCTTAATTAAGGGAACATTTAATCTCAAATAATTAACACTGAATTTTATAGATTCTATTATTCTCCTAGGAAGTCAAATGAACCCTTGTTCCAGGTGGAAATCAGCCTCTTAATTGAAAAATGAAAGAAAAAAAAAGAAGCTGTTATCACGCCCTCCTATACCTGCATAGCACTGGCCTAAAGACCCATTTGTTGGACCCTTATTCCTTTAGCAGTTTATCGAGATTTCTACTGCTGGTAAAATAATGAATGGCTGAAATGAGTATGAATATGAGAAATGGGTGCTGTGTAGTCAACAGGGAGGTATATTATATTATATTGTTGTGATTGTGAGGTGGATAAACCACCTTTCTTTTGTAATGTTTCACTTATATACAATTCTAAGTATGAAATAATACTTTTTTTGTCATTGACTGCGTGAGGCGTTTTGAAATGCAGGGAAGGGCACGGAAGTAGCTGGGACAGACAGGTTGTTTTGAGAGCCGCGTCTCTGTATTTAAGATCAACTCTGAAGTAAAATGTCATGGGTTATTCGCTCTGAATAAGCAAGTTGAACAATTTGAATAAAACATGGTGCAGGTTGAGTCATTAGCAGTCAGTCACAGGGGTCATTCTGTTCACTTTTGATAGTTTTTGAACTTTGTCGCGTTTTGTTTGCAAAAAAAACCCGGGGAACCCCACGGAGAACCCCACGGAGAACCTTTATTACTGTTGACAGTGTCCTGAGATTTAAGTGGGGCTGCTCGCCACCCGCTGTGATAATGTGCAGGTATAGCAGCGCCGTGGGTTAGCGCGACAGGCTTCAAGAGGTTATCAATAAATCATAACGCCATCGTGCTGCTCGTCACCGGTGACCCCCGCCTCATGCTCCCTCTGTCACGACCCCTCCAGACTCGTCCCATTAAAGGGGCCGCCCTCGACAATACATCACTGGCCTCTGTTCCACCTCCACCGCCCCTCCCCCCCCCGCCCCCCCACGCTGAAACATCTCCCCCCCTTCCCGCTCCGTTCAGTCATTCTTTAAAAATAAATAAATAAAGAGCTGAGGCGCCCAGCACCCTTGCGGAGCCGTGCTTGTGATACCATGTCTCTTCTTTTGTTGGGGTGGGAAGGTCGCCCGCTTGCCTGTGCGTTCTCGTGCCTGGATGAGAGTAGGCCGTGTTCAGGGCCGGGTGTGATCACGGGAGAGCGTTGCGGTTGGCTCATTCTCTGTGCCCGCCGAGCGTGTGCGGGTCCTGCCCCCATACCCCCCCACCCCCCTTGTATTATGTGGACGGGTGACTCCGCGGGTGGACAGAGCGCACGGACACCCGAAATGAACGTCTTCGCTCTTGGAGCATTCCGGAGTGTGAAACGAGTCCAGGAGCCGCCGCGTCGATCGCGCAGACGTTAATAACCCATTGCCACCGTTTTAATGACATTTCTGGATTGGCGGTTGCCTGGGGTCCTGCTGTTAACAGAGCGGTGTTAGGCCACACTTCTCCCCGGACTCCAGTCGGGTTTCACTTACGAGAGTTATTAAACCCAGAGTAAAAAAAAAAAATGTAATAAATAAATCGCACACACACACGTGGCCTATTCCTCATAGGTTATCGGCGCGCTTAATTCAGTCTTCTTCCCAGATAATTCGAGCGGAGTCTGAGAAAAGTGGAGTTTATAATTCTCCAACATTTTCATTAATTTGCTTTTCATGTTAGCCGCCTCCAGTAATCAGGAAAATAAAATAGGTCCCGGAATGATAATAAATCACTCCGACGCCCTGTTGTCTGCAGAGCCGTTTTATTACTGCGAGGCGATGAGAAATAAAATGGACTTCAAATTCCTCTGAGTTGGAGCACTGTGTCCCTCTCCTGTATATCTCTCAGCCTCTGTTTTGAAGAATGTGAATATATATATATATATATATATATATTCAGGTGTACTGCATATTTAGTAATACACCTACTAAGAACACCTTAAATATATATATATTTTAAATAAAAGGATAGAGAACAGAGCTGTAAAGTGCAAATACAAAATGCAGGTGTGATTAGAACAGGGTCAAAGGCTTGATAAGGGTTCAGTGTTGGGATTGCTGCAGGGTAAGTGCTATTTTTGAATCAAGCAGTTTTGGTACTAATGGTCCTCCATCTCCTCCCTGATGGGAGCGGGTCACGGGAACGGTTTGCCGGGTGTGAGCGGGTCAGAGGTCACTCTGAGAGCCTTGCGATGGATGAGAACGGGAAAGCGAGTACACAGAAGGGGAGGTTGCAGCCAATTAACCCGGCAGCGGTGCATACTACTACTACTACTACTACCCTCTCCAACTGTTTCCTGTCCTGCGCCGGTGTTTTCCTGTACCAGACAGAGATCGACAATGTCGTTGCGCTCTCAAACACTGCTCTGTGGGAGAACCTCACTTCCTCTCTGAGAACCTTCTTTAGTTGTCGCAAAAAGTAGCAGTCTCCGTCTCTCCGATGACAATCCTTAATTTTAGTGATCATACTGGTTTCCTCTTAGTGCATTTGAGTCTCTTCTACCTAGGAATTTGGAGCCCTCCGCCATTTCAATCGATTGCCCGTCTATCTCAAGTGGCTGAAGCTTGTGCTTGTTATTGTGAATGTCTGCGACCATCTTTTTGCCTTTCCCTCCATTTAGCTCTAGGCTGTTCTCAGAGCGCCATCTGACGAGGGCCTCGACCTCACCTCTCTATGCAGGTTAATCGTCACCAGAGATTACACCAGCTACGGTAGTGTCATCAGCAAATTTTATGGTTTTGACAGACTGAATTTGATTTGGGCGCCAGTGTTCTGGGTTTGGAGAACTACTGTTTATATTTGCCACTCGTGTCCCCTCGTGGGAATAGTTTGTCCAACAGCCTCTAGGGATGGATTGTATTGGAAGACTGAGCTACAGTCAACAAACACAACCCGAGCAAAGGTAGCAGGGCTGTCAATATGTTATAATATGGAGTGAAGCCATAAAGAAACGGCGTCATATACTGACGTATTTGCCATATAAGTAAATTGTTATGGGTCTAGATGTACCTTGGAATGATGTTTGCTGTCCAGCCTCTCAAACACTTATTATAACAGAAGGTAAAGCCACTGGCCTGTAATCATTCAGAAAACTGGCATTGGGTTTCTTAGGGACCGGTACTATCACAGCTGACTTAAACAACGATGGAACTTTGCTGTCAGAGACCAAAGATTGTGCCACAATTATTGGCACCCCTAGAAATTCTTATGAACAAAATGTAACTGAAGCATTTTTTCCATTTATATTTTACTTTTTAAAGTTGATCAGAGTGTTTAGGAACCTTCAAGCAGTAATCCATGTTTCACTGGGGTATAAATATGAGGTGACATAGAGGCCATATTCCCTTATTCGTACATAAACGTGGGAAAGATACGAGAACGCACAAATCAAATGAGGGAAAAGTGTGTTGAGCTTCATAAGTCAGGGAATGGCTATAAAAGAAATAGCTACTCACCTGAAAATGCCCATATCTACCGGCAATACTTAAAAAGTTAAAAGTGACTGGAATTGCCTGGAAGAGAACCCAATTTTATTTTTCCCCCCACGCACAGATGGTAAGAGAGGCAAAAAAAAAATCCCCAAGAATCACTTTTGGGGAATTACAGAGGAAAGTAGCATCTTGGGGTCGTCAAGTCTCCAAAACTACCATTAGACGTCACCTCCATGCCAACAAATTATTTGGAAGGCATGCCAGAAAAAAAAGCCTTTCCTGTCATTTCACCACAAACGTAAGCGCCTGGAGTTTGCTAAATGCTACTGGAACTTTGACTGGAACCGTGTTCTATGGTCAGATGAAACAAAAATTGAGCTTTTTGGCAACCAACACTCAAGGTGGGTTTGGCGTAAAAAAGAAGGATGGCTATACCGAAAATAACCTGATCCCCACTGTGCAGTATGGTGGAGGTTCCGTGATGTTGTTGGGCTGTTTTTCCTCCAAAGGCCCTGGGAACCTTGTTAGGGTACATGGCACCATGAACTCCAGGACATTAAAATCTGAATCTGGCTGCCTCTGCCAGGAAACTAAAACTGGGTTGTCGTTGGATCTTCCAGCAGGACAATGATCCAAAACATATGTCCAAATCAACACAAAAATGGTTAACTGAACACAAAATCAAGCTTCTGTCATGGTCATCTCAGTCCCCTGACCTAAACCCAATTGAAAACCTGTGGGCTGAGCTGAAGAGGAGAGTGCACAAGAGAGGACTCTGGATGATCTGGAGAGATTCTGTAAAGAGGAATGGTCTCAGATTCCTTGCTCTGTATTCTCCAACCTTATTAGATGTTACGGGGGATGTTACTCTGTTTTATTGGCTAATTATTTTTTATAACCTTTTTTACTCATCTTTACCAGGGGTGCCAATAATAGTGGAGGGCACTGTATACATATAAATATAATATATAACTTTTTTTTCCCCCTCAGACTTGCTTATTTAACTATGAAGGCAGCAATCGTGTCTGCTGTGTGTCTGTGTGTCTGCTGTCTGTGTGTCTGTATTTCGATTTGCTGGACAACCGGGCACTGTATGAAGTTGAAATTTGCCAGGTGTATTGCTCAGGACCCTAGGAAGTGCAGTGTCAAAAAATCGGCAGTCGTCTACAAGTGGCTTTGTTTCCTTTACGCCATTTGCCATCCACTTATATGAATGGGGAATCCGGAACTAATGTCACAGCGCAAAATCTTCCCCGGAACTACTCGAGAGCGTACCATCTCTCATGAAAGCCGCATCCCAAACTGCCCCAAACTGCCCCAAACTGCCCGACCACCATTAAACCCAAGAAGAACAAGAACGACTATTGCTCAACGCAGGAATTCCTGAAATACCCAAAAAGAAGCGCCCATCGCTCTCAGCAAATCGCGACGCCAAGCGCATGAAATTGTCTCGAGCTAGCGAACCTCCGCACGAGTCAGGCAAGACGCCATAAAGTCACGCACGCCATGAAGTCCAGCCCCTACCAAACAGGCACATTTTGAACGGGCACTGCACTAGTATGTGTCATTTAGAAGGTGCTTTTTTTGTACAAGTGATGTAATTCAAATAAGCCCCAATCAATCCTTGGATTCCACTCACCCTCTTAGGCCCTGCTTGCTTTCTTCATATAGCAGCGCCTTACTGGGACTGGGTTACGGCACATTTCTGTTTGGATAGATGCGTCACGGTCCCTCTGGGCCCCAGCGATGGCGGCTTTCGGTGTGACGTTCACCGTTTCTGTGCCGGTCAGCGCACACGATCCAAGAACTCTCCTAACATCGGGAATAACAGGATTAAGCCTGTGTGCGTGCGCGTGTTTGGGCGTGCGTGTGCGTGTGCATGTGTGCGTGTGCCTATGTTAATACCAGGTACAAAGGAAAAGAGGGAGAAAGCGAGGCTTGCTGGCTTTAAAATCTACCGGGACTTATTCTGGGAGGAGAAGAAAATTACACCCAGAAAAAGTGCGCGGTTGGACGGATTCAGAATGTGCAAAACGAAGCTGTAAAGCATATCGACTCAGTGGGCGCTCTGTAATTCCAGCAAAACCCTTTACCAGCTCATTTCCAGTTAAGCACGTCATTTTCAAGTGATTCATTATTGGATTCTTCCGCGCAAATTCACATTACACTTACGCTCTTTGTCAGCGTTGATTGACAGCTAGACATGTATTTGTAAGGGATGCAGCCGACGGAAGTCCTTGAGTGTTGGATCAGATCCCTCGGCCTTCTGAAGCTGTAGTGGTTTAACTTGGGTCCTGTTATTGAGAGGTGACCTGGACCCCTCTCTCTTAACCTCGCCCCCCAGTCCCCACAGTTTACATCCATCTTCATCTGAAACGGTACCCACAGCTAACCAATGGATTCCTAGGCTAGGCACACAGCACTAGGATTGTCTCAATTCAGTTAGCCCTCGGTAGCGCCGCCAATTCTTCCGGGTTTGTGAAGCCTGGCATCAATACCTCAGCCCTGGAGTGTGGGAGATGTTTCTTTTTAATGTTTTCTTTTTTCTTTTTCTTTTTTTTATTTTCCACCTGAACTCTTAATTATGTGATTGGATCAACCATTAGTTGAAATGAATGCAGGTGACTGTGTGTGCTTGACACTTAGCACTTTACTGCACTCTGTTCTGGCTGTGAAGTCACCTGCATTCATTTAGCGTAACGGTTGATCTAATTATGTTATTAAGAGCTCATACTGGGGGGAGGACAAAAAAGAAGAGAGACATTGATGGGACTTCAGGAGCAAGGCTGCCCACCGCTGGCATTCAAACTAGACTAAACAGGGCACTGCTAGTGCGTCACTGTAGTTACCTTGAGCCACCCCACAAAATGCATACACACGCGCACACGCACACACACACGCACACACACACACTCACACACACACACACACACATTTATTTTTATTTTTTTCCATAGATCAAGTTAAGAAAAATATGTTATGTCTGTCCTTGTCTCTGTGTGTGCGATCATCTGTTTTGTGGATTTTGTGTTGATAAAAAAAAAAAATGGAACTAAACAAGGAGGAGGGCTTGGTTTCTAATACGCTGTGCAGTCCCACAGCACCTTTTAACAATTTATGCAGAATCCTTTGGCGAACAATGGGCATATCAAGTGCCGTCAGAAATCTACAGCCGTGTAATGAATGGAGATTGATTTTAAATTTAGCACGGCCGCCCACGGAAGGATCCGGGCTTAACCGAGTGTGGTCCCTCCCATCCGGCGCGCGTTGCCATGTTCTCCCCGCGCACCTTTCACCGCGCAGTCTGCCGTCAGAGGCCCGGCATTCCAATTAGAGCGTCCCGGAAGCGCTGATGGATGAAATGGAACACCCGGCGCGTTTCAAAATAAAAGCACAGCCGCCCAAGGAGCAGCGCGGCGTCACTCGAGGAGGTGATCGGATGAAGTCGGCTTTAATTGGGTTTTCAGGCCCAGTCACATTACAAGATAAGAATTAACCAGAGGCATATTAACGTAATAAAGCTCTCAGATATGGCAGCCTATTGCATTACAGCACCCCCCCCCCCCCCCCCCCAGCTTTTGAGCGCAGGCCGCACGGATGAAGCTAAAACGGGTTGACATCGATAGGTGGATCCATCTATGGAATCAAGCGTAATTGCGTTACGCGGGCAGACACAAATCGGAGGGCCCCCGTCTCCGGCTGTTTTAGCCGCGGCGCGCGACAGCGCGATGAACGCGGGCGATCGAGCGTGGAAGTCGCCGTTTGCGCGAACGGGGAGAAGAAATGCACTTTCCCTCAGCGAACGGAGAAACGGAGGGGAACCGTCGGATCCGAGGGAAACGGACCGGGGGACCCCCCCCCCCCCGTAATCTCTGAACTTCGCGGGAGACGCTTGTCATTCCCTCCTCGGAAGCTGGGATATCCGCGGGGGCTCGGTCTACGGTGCTGTTTAAATAGAGACCCGGGCTCTAAACGAGCATAGAAGCCCCCCTGACCACCCCCACCCCCCATGCGCTTCATATGCAGATCCATATGATTATTCAAAGCCTGTCTGACCCAATGAATTACCTCAATGTGTCCTGCCTCATTTGCCCAGGGGAGAATGCTCACGGAGCTCTTCTCTCTTCCTCTAGTACTTTACCCAGCGGTTCACTTCAGGTGCTCAGCAAGTCCTTATAAGTAGTATATTCATGCAAGCGCTGTACTGTATATTATTCTCAAACATGCACGCGCACAAACGCACACATTTCTCTCTCACACACACTCTTGCACTCGCTTCCTTGCGGTCTTTTCTCTCGCACACACGCACAAACCCGCTCGCGCACTTAAGACAAAGGTCGAAAAAGACAAACCCCCCGCGCTCAATCCTGACCGAATTCCCCGGCTAGCGAATGATTGATTTCTGCCGCACGCTCATCTCTCCCGCTTCCATTTTTATGAAGTATGTTTACCATAATTCAATAGCCGTGGCCTCTGGAGCCTAACCATTGAAGTGTATTGACATCTCTCCGGCGAGCCGGATTCTATTGCCGGTCTCCTTCCCTACGGAGTCGCCGCCGGATGAGGGGGGCACGCGCGCGCCGTTCCCCGACTGCCTCCTGGACTACGGGGAGACGGTCCCGGGTCTATCAGTGCCCGCCATCCAAAGTATATCGATTTGCTTATCTTAATCTATTTATTTGTCAGGAAAGCTTGTTTTTCTTTCTAGAGGACCGAGAAAAGCACGACTGTCCTTGTTTGCAGTGCCTGGAATGGAAGGCACGGAAAGGCCTGTGAATGTAATACGTTCTCTGTCTGACGTGTGATTTGCTTTGCGGTTAACCTGTTTCCATTGTAAACATCTTTATTTATAAGTTTGTTGATTGAATTTATAGCGATATTGTATTCATTTCTGTTAATATTGGCATTACAAGCCCGCAAGGCATTGCGTCAAGCGACGTAAGACACAATAATAAAATATTCATTCATTCGTAGTCATTTGTCATTGGGATTGCATGTAGCGGAGCACATTTATCATTGTCTTTTAGCATCACAGAGTAATCTGCTGTGTGTTGATTCCATTTTAGTAGAGGCAATCCTATCCGGCATCATTTCAGTATGTGAGTTATCAGCTTCTGGTCTATTTCATATTGTTTGAACGTTGCAGCACTACCAGTTGTGACTAACACATTCTAAGTTTCTCATAGAGCACATTTTTCATTATTTCTTGTAGTCTGCACAAATGCACCTCACAGCCCACATAATCCACATATTCACATATGTGTTCATGTCTTATGTGAATGAATAAATACCTGAATATATTTTAATGTAAATATACGTAACTTTTTGATGGCTTTTCCCTCCCAGAGAATTACATTGTACCAAGCCTGCTCTGTAATGGATGCAATCTGGATTCTAATCATATCCAAGGTTGGGACATTTAATTGCCATTGATTTTCCAGACTAAAATTGGACTCACTTCTTACTTACTTCCAAGCTTCAATATGGAATATGCAAATGATCTTCAGATGCATAATTCTCCAAATTTTACTTGACCTCTCAATTCTATGTCTCTCTCCTAGCACGCAATTTACCAAGAATCTTATTAGTAGGGTAAGAATGTAAAAGGCCTTGTTTGTACCATTTTCTTTGCCCCTGCATAGAATACAGTACAGTGCAGAGAAGAGGGGTTCAATAGTTCAAGGAAGCCATGCTGGCTTTTTGTGTGGAGGGTAATTTTGTTGTAAATGAGCCATTAATGAGACGTTGTAAATGAGACGTTGAGAATCAAGCCCAACATGCCAGCCGGTCACAGTTTAAAGGACATGTCACTGTTCTCCGAAAAAGTCCCGTACAATGCTTCTCTCTGTTCCTGTATCGCTAGATATCGTTTTGTTTGACATAATTCTGCAGGAAGGCTTTGGCACGCCTGAGCTCGCGCGGGTGAAAGCTTTTATTTATAAAAAAAATTTCTCCCCCTTCGAAACCAGCTTGCCGTCCTGTGCGGACAGTTTCGGAAATGAGCCTTTCTAAGAAACGGCCGTGGCTTCGGACCTCGGCCGTTCGCTTCGGACCTCGGCCGTTCGCCTCGAACGCGGTTCCTTCCGAAGCGCTTTGAAACGAGCCCCCGGTGATTAACAGTCAACCGCGCCGGTTTTCCCCCCGGAGCCAGGCGCCGCGTGACCCCGTTCCCGGAAAGCGCTTAGGGCTCATTCTCTGCGGCCCGCCAGAGATTTACGGGGCCCGTTTACGGGTGTTGTTCTACAGCGGGTTCAAGGAGGGTCCGTCGCCACACGTCCACCCGTGCAGCGGGCTCGCGGCTCTGCCCCCCGGGCGCTCCATTTCATGGAAAATAAAACGCTAATTGCCAGGTCGCCAAATCACATTTACAGTCTGTCCAGATGAAAAAAGGCAGAGCATCTCCTGTCCCTCTGAAAGTGTTTATAATTCTGTACCCAGAGCGTGCAAAAAAAAAAAAAAAAAACACTGCTGCTCAAACAATTACAGAGATGGACCGTAAGAGCCCCCTGAACGAGCTGCAATCAATTGTCTCTTTTCCTAAAAATGTCAGCGAAGATCCAGATTAAATCAGCCATCACCCCCACTTGATAAAGGCAGGATAACTCTGATTAAATATGGGCCTAAATGGTGTTAGGAGTGTAACTCATCAGCGATTGAGGAGATGCTTAGCCCATTGTTCTTATCGAGACAGTGGAACCGCTTTCATCAAAAGTGGCAAAAACGCCGTTCTTTACCATTCAATCTGATATCTAACCAAAGACTATTAGTCCATCAGCCTTCCTGCTGTGATCTATAAAGCCTGCCGAAGAGGGAATCTGGTGATAGCTGCCTGTTATTTATAGAGGCAGTAAATAGGGTTGTAGGTAGAGAGGAATAAACTAACTGTGTAACGGGGTGGGGGGAAATGGAGGTTTCTGTTTGGTTTATGTGGTGCGTAGCAAAAGTCTCCTGCACTGCTCGGACGTTGTTTATGCGCCGGATAAATATTTTTTACGATTTCGGGGTGGAATTACTGCCGTGTCTTTGAGAAAATGGACAAACCCAAAGTGTTTGGCCGTGTTGTGGAAGAGCAGTTGACCGCGTTGTGGAAGAGCAGTTGGCCGTGTTGTGGAAGAGCAGTTGACCGCGTTGTGGAAGAGCAGTTGACCGCGTTGTGGAAGAGCAGTTGACCGCGTTGTGGAAGATCAGTTGGCCACGTTGTGGAAGAGCAGTTGGCCGTGTTGTGGAAGAGCAGTTGGCCGTGTTGTGGAAGAGCAGTTGACCGTGTTGTGGAAGAGCAGTTGGCCGTGTTGTGGATGAGCAGTTGACCGTGTTGTGGAAGAGCAGTTGGCCGTGTTGTGGAAGAGCAGTTGACCGTGTTGTGGAAGAGCAGTTGGCCGTGTTGTGGAAGAGCAGTTGGCCGTGTTGTGGAAGAGCAGTTGACCGTGTTGTGGAAGAGCAGTTGACCGTGTTGTGGAAGAGCAGTTGGCCGTGTTGTGGAAGAGCAGTTGACCGCGTTGTGGAAGAGCAGTTGACCGTGTTGTGGAAGAGCAGTTGGCCGTGTTGTGGAAGAGCAGTTGGCCGTGTTGTGGAAGAGCAGTTGGCCGTGTTGTGGAAGAGCAGTTGGCCGTGTTGTGGAAGAGCAGTTGGCCGTGTTGTGGAAGAGCAGTTGGCCGTGTTGTGGAAGAGCAGTTGACCGTGTTGTGGAAGAGCAGTTGGCCGTGTTGTGGAAGAGCAGTTGGCCGTGTTGTGGAAGAGCAGTTGACCGTGTTGTGGAAGAGCAGTTGGCCGTGTTGTGGAAGAGCAGTTGGCCGTGTTGTGGAAGAGCAGTTGGCCGTGTTGTGGAAGAGCAGTTGGTCGTGTTGTGGAAGAGCAGTTGGCCGTGTTGTGGAAGAGCAGTTAGCCGTGTTGTGGAAGAGCAGTTGGCCGTGTTGTGGAAGAGCAGTTGGCCGTGTTGTGGAAGAGCAGTTGGCCGTGTTGTGGAAGAGCAGTTGGCCGTGTTGTGGAAGAGCAGTTGACCGTGTAGTGAGAGCGGAAGCGTAGACGGTCCTGCGGGCAAAGTGTACGGACGGGTATGAGCCGAGGCCCGGCCGCCACCGCCAAAAACCGCGCGGCCATTCCGCACTTTTTCGTTCATTCTTTCTCTCTCTCCGTCCAGTCGTGAAAGGCGAGGGCTCGACCTTAATTCTTCACTGGCTCTCATCAGCGGCTAAGCCCGGGTAGCGGGTCATCAATAATGTCCGTAAAAGGTTGGAGCGCGTCCGAGACCGGGGCCGGACCCCGCCGGGTCCATGGAGACGTCATTAATGAGATTTGTCCCTCGTAAGCAGAGGCCGGGAGACCCGAGCGGGATTTTGGCGGACGGTCGAAACGCACGGATCAGGCCTTCGTCCACAGAGCGTTCTCTGTATGGGAAGCGCATCGCGGTCGGGTTTTCTCTGCCTCCAGTTCAACGCCCAGAAATGCTCCCGATTCATCAACCCCAGCACAGTTGGTGTGGCATATTCTGATGTCCGTTCACACTGATTCTAGCGCTGTTTAAACTTGGCTGTTATACAGCTGAACGTCTGTTCCGGTCTTTGTAACCCGTTCGTCAGTAGCTCCATAGTGTATTTACATCTGTCTCGCTTTTTGTACACCCACTCAGATCAGCACAGGCGTAGACGCAAATCAGTAATATTTAATCATATTTGAACTCCCCTGACCTATTTTGGTACAGATATCAGTGGGTAACAGCAAGAATACATATTGCATCACTCAAACCACTACCAAAGGGCAGGGGTGGGCAGCGCTCAAAATTAATTTGATCTTTTCATGTACCCAGAGGATCGTTTCTTCCTTTATTGGGAGTTTGTGTGCTAATGTAGATATGCCACGTCCGCCTCCTCTGAGGTCCTACGCCGGCTCCCACGGTATCATTTCACAGCCTTCACACAAGCTGGCTTTCGTCTCTTGGGACCACTTAGGATAATTATTTCAAATAATTTGTAAGGAGACAAACATTCGTCTTTAGAAGTATATCTTTTTTTTTAGTATATCTTGTGCAGGCACCCAGACCATTAGCCATGCTGCTAGCAAGTTAAAAGTGACTAAAACATCTGGAAACGATCCTTTGTACTTTTTGGTTTGTTGCGCCATTCTGATTGAATGTCCCATTTTTCAACACGTCAGATCAAATCAACAATTTTTTTTTCTTTGCAAGACTGCCTCATCATATTTCTTGAGATGTCTCAAGAAATCTCATATTGTATGAGATGTCTCAAATTGCCATTTACAGTAGGTATCAATGTGGAAAAAAATGTTTGCTTAATAATAATGTTTCGCTTAAGAATGAGGCGCACAGTGTATTAGATTTAATTTGTTCTCGTGTTAATTCAGTTTGGGGGTTGGTGCCATAATTAAAACAAAGCAACTGCTGTAAATTTGATTGAAAATGTGTCATTTGGTGCAGTTTTGTAGAGCAGTTTCCCTGTTACAGCCACCGACAACTGTGCTTTTAATGAGAGCATGTCTGTGTACTCTAGCTATGCGAAATACCATGTCATGTACAATCTTCTGTTATGTATAACATTTAATAACTTTATGTAAGAAAATTGCCAATTAACTTCTTTGTTTTTTTTTTCTACATTTTTCTATAAAGTTGAGCAGAGCGTAGGCAGCATCAGGAAAGACAAAAGAAGAAAGAGGACAGAGAGAGGAAGAGGGAGAAAGTGAGTGAGAGAGAGGGAGGGAGAAACCGAGGGACAATTCCAGCCAGTCAGTCAACTCCAGTCAGCTGTGTGCGGTCATCCTGTCAGCCTGCTTTGCCCCGCAAACTGACGTCAAGCCTTCCTCTGCAGGGCGTCTCACATCTTGTGTCTCGATTAAACCGGCGTTGTTTACTTTACTTCACACATTTACTTAATCTTCAACTTGCAGATGCAAACTTTTTACGGTTTTTACCGTATAATTTACTTCAGGATATCATGGGCTTGATTTACTATGACCTTTAGCATGTGCAAAACATTTTAGCACACGCAAAACCAATAACATGACCAGTGATTGGTCATGGCATTCGTTTTGCAGTAATCATTGGTTGTGTTATTAGTTTTGCGTGTGGTAAAAGGTTTTGCACACACTAAAGACCTTAGTAAATCAGGCCCTATGCCTTCTCCATATGTTGTGGATTTGTATTTTATTTCAATTTTTTTTCCCTAATTTGCCATATCCAATCATGTCTGCCATTTCTTATCAGGCCACAGTCTTGCACAGACATGAGTCAGAGGAAGACACTGCATCCAGAACACAACACTCAAACTTGCTAATGGGCCAGAGGGGGGGCGCTGGCGAGGGATGAGACGCTGTCAACTGAAACCCTCCCATCCCTGGGCGCCATTAGAGCCAGCCAGCTGTGCGTTGCTCGGCTGGGCTGCCAGCCATAGTCAGTACCAACATGGCCCAGATTCGATACTTGACTCGATGATGGGGTGAGCCACCAAGCAACCGCTGCGGTTATGCCCGTAAATTATAGTATTGATAATACTGTTTCGCAGGGGACAGCTGTACACCCTTATCTATACATGTGAATGGGTGCCAATGTACATTAATGCAGTAAATTATATTGGATCTGTAAGATCCCCTTGAGGAAGTGACACAAGCCAAAGTCATACTGTTGCAGAAAGGGGCTCCCCTGATTGCCCCCCATTGTCATGTATGCATTGTATTGTATTCAGTTTTGTATAATGGCAGGAAACAAATTATATCACATTAAGTCACATGGTGGTATTTCTTTTTACTCCACTATAATCTTTATTTTACATAGTGCCATGTACTAACAGGTCACATAGAATTTCACATTGGATATTTTCTAGAAGAAAAAAAATAACTAGGGAAATGCAGTAACATTTACTACCTGATCCCTTACAAATTCAAAGGAGATCAAGTTGAACTGGAAAATGGTTGAATACAAATGGTGGAAGATACTCTCATGTAGACTGTAAGCACAAACATAATAGGGGAAACTAGGCCAGCACTTTCAAGGGTGAATGGGTACCTTGGGTAATGGGTACACTGGCCAGCTCTAGATTTTGTTTATAACAATAATATGAAGGCTTATGAGGGGCTTTTAAAAAGATACTTTAATCAGGGGTCTGATGTCAATGCTGTATAGGTTGGAAATAGAAAGTCCTTGAGGTTCTTTAAGCTTAAGAGGTCTCACAAGAGAAATTGGCAGAATGGTCCTCGTCCTTTATGAATGCAGGATGGCAGAGCAGGAAATGCATTATGAGTGTAGAAAGTGTACAATCAAAGAAGAACTAGGGGTCCTCCATTTTTACTTGTACGTATATCAATCGTGTGTTCTCATGTTTTCTTCAGAGTAGGCATGGCGAATCAATCTCACGTTGCGCAGACAGACGACGCACTAAGGGCTTGGTTTACTAAGCATTTAGCGTGTGCAAAACCTTTTACGCACGCAAAACTAATAACGCAACCAATGATTGGTGCAAAACAAATACAATGACCAATCGCTGGTCATGTTATTGGTTTTGCAGGTGCACATGCTAAATGTGCCCTAAGTGACACTCGGTGGTATGCTATCACTCTTTTTGTTGTTGTTGTTTTTGTTTTAAGTATTCAGAACTTTAGAGAGAGGCCTATCTCTGTGTCTTTAGAAAACAGGCCCCTACCTTTACAGGCACCTCGACGCTCGGCCAGGCTAACGCGCCGCACAACGCCGCGATGACATCACATCGAGAGATGATGTCATCAGCAGCTGCGGGCTCTGCACGCTGGGCAAATGAAGACCTAATTAAGACAATTTATTTAGCCAGGAACATTGTAGAACGTCACACGCTGTCTCCAGCATTTATACTCTGCTGTCTCTGCCTGTGGCTCAAGGATATGTCAGCAGAGTCAGCGGTAATCTGAATAACATTGCATTACATTACAATCATTTAGCAGACGCTTTTATCCAAAGGGACATACAATAAGTGCATACAGAAGGTCATCGAAGCAACTACAGAACAGATTAGGCAAAGTACATCCTTCCCATAACGTAGCCGCTATCCCTAGTAATGAACATTCAGTGTAGTTCACAGTAAGCTGTGGGTAAATCAGCTATACTATAATTATATTCTAAATACAAGCTATAACATCAAACGGTTACAGACAAAAAACACAGGGAACAAGTACCATGAGAAAAGGTCCTACATTAGTACATCAGTCAAGGTGGAGTCTGAAGAGGTGCGTCTTCAGGCCGCGACAGAATGCAGGTAGTGTTGGGAGTAGAACGTAGAGGAATGGGGAGTTCGTTCCACCCGTGAGGAGCTCGGGTAGAAAAGCTCCGCAATCGGCACGAGCGCAAACCATTAACACGGAGGGGGGGGGGAAGTGCGAGTCGCCCTGCTGGATTAAGTCCTGCAGGTAGGAGGGGCCTGTCCTATTGACTGCAGTGTAGGCCAAGGTCAGAACTTTGAACCTGATCCTGGCAGCGACCAGCAACCAGTGGTGTGACCTCAACAGGGGGGTGACATGCGAAAATTCCGGGAGGTTGAACGCAAGCAGGGCAGCTGCGTTCTGGATCAGTTGAAGAGGCAGAATGGCGCAGGCTGGTAGGCTTGCGAGCAAGGAGTTGCAGTAGTCCAGGCGTGAGATGACCATGGTCTGGACAAGAAGCTGGGTGGAGTAGGTGGTCAGAATAATGTGTATTGTTTCTTTATATTTATAAGTAAAATATGTTTTAAAGTTATGAAATTCTTTTTATATTGACATTTATGTTTGCATTTGTCCCCCATGGCTCAAGATACATACACGGAAAATCTTTGCCTGTGAAATATGGAAAAAAAATAAAAATTGTTGACTATAATACACACTTCCTCCAGTTTTGTAGATATATTTTTTCGCGTACAAAAGCAGGACAAATGTCAGATATGCCAGCTGCCCATAGCTGAACATATATAACGTAAGACGGTCAAGGCAGAATCATACGATACTGCAAACCTCTTTGAGCTGCTACATGTCTGTGAATCAGTGATTACGGAGTACATGCCCTACAAGCCACTGGTGGATGGAATTTAATGCATTTGTCTGAGTCTCAGGGTAGAGAGTGTTTACAGTTTTTTTAATTTAATTTTATTTTTTTTTCCTGAACTTTTCCATTTTCAGGGTTAGTGGCACAATGTGTATATTGCTTACTTAATAAACCTGGTCACTGCCATACCGTATTTGCCATTTTGTAGAATTTGATGACGTTCACAGACACGTGGCCCAATTCAGATTATTTCCCTAAAATGTGACCATTTGAATGTTTTTAGAACAGTCTGAACAGCAAATAAAATGCGTGGAGTTGCATCTTTTCGTTTCCATTTGTACATGCAAATAAATCGTATACGCAGCCATGCGTCTTCCACGCAACTCTTTGTCTGTGAATTCTCAAATCGGAATTGTTCAGTCCACACATGCATTTTGTATGACGGCGTAGTCCAGTTGGCTGGGGTGTGCCCTCGATTAAAGATGCAGTTGATACGGAAGGATGTACTCTGCACAACCGTAGGTACTGTGAACTAAGTATTACTTAAACTCTCCATCTGACAGGTTCATTTCATCATAATTTTGCATCGTCAGTGCTGTTGGGAAATCAGGGAGGACAGCAGAAAAAATGAACATGTATAGTCATTCTAAAAAAAATAAGATCTGAGCAACACATAGGAATTGAGCATTAAGGCTTGCTGTCTGAACTTCGTGATAAGGGTGTGTACCAGAAGTAGTCTGAAGTATTATTTTCCTGAGAGATGGACATAAAACTCCTTTGAGGCCATTTGCAGGAAATCAAAATAGAAATGAACATTTAAGCAGGTTCTTCATGGGGAATAGAAGCTAAGCGGAGTGGCGTTTTTCCAGTGTTGCAATGCAAGTGGGCTCTTTTTCGTCAGTAGAAAACAATCGCTTTCAAGCAATTTAGCATTTGGCGCGGAATAATTTGGTTCGTTCTGCTCTGGTGCAAGGAAAATTTAATTTAAATAATTTTCTCCCATCAAGGAAGTTGAAAAATGTCTTTAATGGCATTGAGCCAACACAAAAATAAAAAGTGAAAAAACCTTCCTGCAAATTAATATGCATTTCTTCCATAAGAAATTGTTAAGATAAAATGAAATCTCTGGCAGTGGAAAGCGAAAAAATATCCAGTCCTGTAAGTGCTCTGTCTTTTTGATTTTATTTCCTTCTAAATTTGTATCACTTAATCCTTGGGTTTTCAACAGGGGTTCCTTGAAGGTACTGTGGGGGTCACTGGCCATACTTGATATGCAAAGACTATAGATTTGGGAAAATATAAAACCTTTTTTTTTTAAATATTACCCTTCTTAACCCATGGGGGTCCCCTGGATGACTTTGAGCCTGGGTGGGCGTCCCTGGATCAGAAAAGGTTGAAAATCCCAGACGTAATCCTATCAGACCAACGGTTGGGGCTGCTATTGTGCAAGCGGTACACAAGCGGGTTGAGGCTCGCGGTCTGTCCGCTCAGCACCTGCTTGGACAGAACCCTCCCGCCACATCACTGCATGTATATTGACCTTCGCTTCTTTGCAGCATTTACCCAAACTGTTATTGTATTAAGTTATGTGGTTTCCAGTAATCAGGTCACGATAGGGACACGTGTGTGGTCCTGAGGAATGCCTATCTGGTGCCTATCGAGCCAAATTAATTTATATGGGAATGATTTCAAATGAATAGGAACTTCAAAAGAAGAGCTAATTGGCATAGCGTGGAGGTGGTGTGAGCTGGCATACTTGGTTTGGGAGGGGCAGGGGAGGTAACTAAGGCAGCTCCCTCCCGGCCCCTCCCACACCAATGTGTTCAATGATGCATATTCAGACCATGAATAATTTAGCCGGGGGGATCTTCCTCCAGGCCCTTGGACTAATCAACGGAACAACGGCCTTTGATCAGGTGACTTTGATTATCCTAATTGGAGCCGGAGGAGCTGGGACAGGTCACCGCACTGGGTCCGGGCAGAACGTTCCGGGTAACGTCCTGCCGAAACCACGCCCATCGGGGATCCAGTGGTGGCTGTGGCTCAAGCCCGTTCATTAACACTACGATCTGGGCATGCTGGAAATCAATTAGGATTCTCAGCTGCATACCAAGGGAGTATTGATTGTGAGTGCTAAAGGTTCATTACGGGCTGTGTTCTGGCGGCACGCAATGGTGAAAGACAGACGGAGGAAGAGACAAACGGAGAGAGAGAGAGACTGGAAGGGAGAGCTTAATTAAAAAGAGGGGAGAGAAAAAAAAAAACACCGTCAGTGAATCTCGCCTGCAGATCCCCAAAGAAAAGTCATTCAGAGCGACTGCATAGCAATTACCTGTGTCTTTACCATGACTAAGTGCGTTTGCTTATCCGCTTGTGTTTGCACTGCGCTGAGATCGTTCTAAATTAAGAATTGAGCAAGATCAAAATCATTACGGTTATGCATTTGTCCAGAGCAGTAAATCCATCCTCAAGCCTTCTCGTCCTGCTTACTGTAGCTTTCTGCTGGATTTTGCACCACGTACATCTCTGACGGCGGAGAAGCACGTATTGCCTCAAGAAGAATATCCTGAGGAATAAAACAACTTAAGCATCCCCATAGCAGTCCCCTAATGATCACCTTAAATGTAGGTGTTTCACAAAACCACCTTAAGAGTCCGCTTAAGGGTTTCCCTTGAAATACATCATCTTGCCTCTCTACTCTTAAAAATCCCCTTAAAATTAACTGCACCCTGTTTTCTCAGTGAGGTACTTTAAACCGTGCAGCTGTAGCATGCATGTCTGTCACTACCATAGGTATATTTAGCCTTCAATAGGCTCATGAGCAAGCACATCTAATCTGACAGGGTTAGCAGACTAACCTCATTTCCTTTTACCACTTCCTCCTCAGTCATTTTCTAGCCTCGCAAGATGTACCCTCGTAGAATGGGTCATTTTCAATGTTTTTTATGACACGTTCTTATATCATTACTTTGGTAAGAGGATACTACCCCTTCATATGATGTTCATGTCCGTGTTCTGGAAGGCAGAGATTGGTGGTTACCCATTTTAGGTTAAATTGACATGTATCCATCTTCCCTGGGCAGTCCATATACAGTGCTGAGACCTAACATTAGATTGTGATTGAGATTCACCATCAGTTTCCCCTTCATCATGGGCTGATTTCATGGCTTTGAATGACCTCACTTTGATGACCAACCGTAAGATGTTTGCACTCCATCCGCTGAGAGAAAGGGGGAGGGACCTGCCGTGTCAATGACCTAGTGAACTGTTCACTCGGAGTGGGAGGAGCCAGATGCACATTAAGACCCCATCAAACGTGTAATATGTATGCTTTGAATATTCAATGGAGAAAACATGCACAGCATTGGTGAAAGGGAGATTTTTTTTTTTGGTCCGTAGAGATGTGCATCTGCAGAATGGAACCATTGATAAGTGATATTAATTGCCTTAGGAATTGTGTTATCTATTTACCATGCCCACCATTACAAATGCTCTGTACATCAGAACAGTTATCTGGACATCTTATAAATGACCACAATAAACCAGACCTCCAATAGAGGTGTTTTATCTTGCCATTTGAAACATGCCTGGGTAATATTTTTTCACATTACAACATAGTGGGGTCGATTTACTAAGATCCTAAATAAGGGGTGTTATTTTGCGTGCACAGCCAAAGTATTTGCATGTGTTATTTCACACTTTGCGGTAAATTACTCCAGCTGCAAACAGCCATATTTAAATGAGAGATGTTGCGTGTTTGGAACGGTTACACTGTAAAAAAACAATATCTCATAAGAAAACGGTGAAAAGACTGGCAGCAATGTTGGCAGTGAAAAAACATTTTATGATTTGGGGGGGGTGTGGTGGTTATAAGTCCTGTTATTTTAGGGCATTACTGGTTAATGAGTTAACTTTGCATGACTTGACAGTGTTTTGAATTTTATTTTTTACATTTTAAAATGTTTTTTTTTTCCCACAGTAAACTATAAAAACTGTTACAGGGCAATCTCAAAATCACGTAGAATAACAGCAATACATAATTATTTAAGAGTAATTCCATAAAATAAGGAATTTGTACTGTTAAATAACAGGATTTACACAGCTAAATAGCAGGATTCATGCAGTTACCCCCCTTTATGAAATTATTTTTCACTTGCAACATTGCTGCTGTTTTTAAATGGTCTTTTTTTACAGTGTGGGTATAGGCTACTGTTTACCTGAACAAGCTGGTGGTTTGCTAGGAACTGTTTCACTTGATGCCTTCGTTTCTGGTGGGAGTTTTCAGGTGTTCGTCAGGACTGAAATGATGGTAACTATACTAGCACTACCTGCGCCGTGAGTGTCACATAAACTAACATTTCCATCTGATGATGGGTTTTATTTTGGTAAAGTTTTTATTCACTTTGTTATTCACTGTTTTTTTATGATAGAAGTTGTATTGCTTGTTTGATTCAAATACTAGTTAGCCTACTCTTGTATTCTGTAACACGATTTGCTCCCTGATTAAACATGTATTTATTCCGACTGTTAAATAAATACCCGCTCTCTACATTGTGGGCTTTGGTTGTTACAACATACTGTATCCTTCTTGCTATAACGACAGCCGTCATCTTATTGACTGTGTGTATTTTAATACCCGCTTTCCATTCAATTAGCATTCCATACCATTGCTTTAGGGCTTAGTAAATCACATTACATGTGCTAAAGTAACCCATGTATCTTTCAATTTTAACACACACAGTGCACCTTGCTAGTTGATCACCTCTGGTGATTTTTATTGCGGGTGGTAACAGTTGTACACTTGTTCTTGTACACGCCAACCTTGACCCCAGTATGCATTCCCAGTTCATTTTCAGAATTATTGTTCTGCTGCTACACTGCATTTAACCTAGAGATTGTGGACTTTCGCTTAATTGTTAATGTTTTTTTTTTTTTATTTTTTTTTTTTTTTTACATTTCAATTATACGTTAAGAAGCACATCTTCTAAAAAGATGAACTTTTCAAACTGCGGCCCCACGCTATTATGATTCAGGATGAATCTGAAGCCGACTGATCCTATCAGCAGAGTGGCTGGCCTCCTTTACAGCTACTGTAATTATTTCTTATTATAGCCTAGCTTACAGAGCACTTGCCTTATGATTTAGGCCATTCTGATTTATGCTTGAGATGTGGCTTTTGAAACAGTAATTCAAACTGTAAACTGAAGGGAGACTGTATCATATTGATTTTGGATTCCCCCCCTCCTCCCCATTCTTTATTATTGTATTGTTGTACCGCCGTGGAATAAAATTTCATGATACCCTCTGGGGCTGTAATAACCAACCAAAACTCATTGGAGACCCAGTAATAAAGCGATTACTTCAACCCATAATATGGCATGAAATAGTTTACCATGGGCTGGAGACTAATTTACAGAAGATTGCACAATTACGAAAGGCAAATCTTAGAAGTAATGTCGGGAATGGCCACGGTTAAAATGAGGATGACCTTTTTGAAAGCTATATTGCCCTTTCTAAGGCAGTTTGCAAACAAAGATTTCTTGTCTTGTAATGATGCGTAGGCTTTCTATTTAACAATACAAGCCAGGGGATATTGGCAAAGAGAGGTTCTGTTTTCTGTAAAAGGTAACGCAATCTCATTGAGGACTTAAGATGCGCATGCATACTTATATTTTTGTGTGTTTTTTTAGACTGAAATTGTTACTGCTTTTGACAGAAAATTCAATGATGTCCTAGATGAGTTGAGAGTGAATTGGCTTTAATTCTACTGATATTTTCAGAACCACATAACATATGAATTGGTTTATTTGACTGAGGAGATGTGGCTGTATTATTATGAAAGACACAGCTGAGACATGAAGACATTACCCATTTTTTTTCCGATGCAGTTTATCTTTCTAGCATTCGGTTTTGTCAGACGATGTTTATTCACTCACTTTGGCCATTATCAGATCAGTGAATTCCATCTTGGTTTGAAGAAAAAGTTTTCAGAAAGGGTTGAAATCACTTTCTGATCTCTCTTTTAAAAAAAAAAAAAAGAAAATCTGGGTGCAAATATCAGGGAAATTCACAGAGGAATCAAGTCTGAGAGGAAATGTTAAATGTTATAGTGCCATGAATGATGAATGGGATCTCATTGTTGTCCCTTGGCTGTTTTAGTACAATACCTGGCTTATCTTATTAAGGGAACATGCACTTCTCTTATTTAAATGATCTTTTCATATATCTTTGCTATTAATGTAGTATACAATATGCAATATACTGCATTTAGGGAATGTGTACCGTTACTTACCGGGGGTTGTTCGTCTTGCAACAGACTCAAGGATAGATCTTGAAGTGCCATTCTGGCAGCCATTTATGGTGTGACAATCCAGGAACAAGACAGACAGCTTTTCTGTGCTTAAGAATTTAAAAGGGGTCACACCTGCTCAGACAAGTTGTGGAGTTGGCAGCACCGGACTGGCTGGTTATTTGGACGGGGCAAACCCTGCCCGCTGGCGCGATCGACCCCTGTTGCTAAATGGCAAACTGATGCATTACGATGACAAAAAACCCAAGCTCTGCCGGGGGGGAAATAATATGACAAGGTTAATTAATTTATGTCTGAATTAAAGTATCTCCTGATGGCAGATGGGGCTGTGTATAATTAGTTTGTGGAGGGGATTGGGTTCTGTTTCGGCAAGGTCCTAATGAATAAGATACCTGTCACAGTATGTGGGTGAGCCGGACACGTGCTTGGACTAATATCCACGCCAGGGTTTCAGTAATGAAGGAATGCTAAAAAAAAACACTGTCCGCTTTGAAAATCATTAATATGCAGCTTATTTCTTCTCTCTTAATGTACACGTAAAATAAAAGAAAAAAATAAAAATAAAAAAAACGACTTTTTTTTCTCCACATTTTAAATGTCTCAATTAATTGCTGCGGTGAAACTCAACAGATGTTTCACTAAATTGACTTGGCTGACCATTTTCTCTGTGGTGACTTACAAGTTATAGTTTATGGTTGCGGTGATTAGCGGGGCCGTATGCAGAGGATGCATCCCGATGGCTTCCTTAATGCGTTTTCCGACCGGGCCTTCTTCAGCGGCCGATTCCGTGGAACATCTGCGCGCTCAGCAGGTGAAGGTCGTTTCGGCGGCGCGTTCACCCCCAGGAGCGGCGGTTATTCTCAGCGTTCTTGGAAAGACGCTCGGAGGTAGAGCGAGCTTTAATTCCTCCGTCCATTTAATCGGACGGCCGTCGATTCGTCATTCGCGACAAATGGCCGGGCTTCAGTAATGGGATGAGGCTAATGATGAGAAGTCTAACGCCTCCTCAGCCCTTTCGCGTGCGCTCTCCCGGCCAAAGATTAAAATGACGATGACACATAACTCGCATGGGCCTCAGCCAGCTGCACCTTCAACTTCCCTCTTATCCGCTAGATAGTGCTTTATGCTAATTAGAGGGGGACCATAGTCTGAAATAATAATAGGGCTCAATGTAAAAATCTCTCTCTCTCTCTCTCTCTCTCTCTCTCTCTCTCTCTCTCTTTCTCTTTCTCTTTCGCACACGCGCGCGCACACACACACACACACACACACACACACACACACACACACACACACACACACACACACACACACACACACACACACACACACGGCCTCAGTGCCTCAGGTGCCCACAATCCAGCTTAACCTACATTTCCAGCTAGCTGAGGATACTCATAGGAGTGTATGTGGGTGTGTAAATGCATACTGTGTGTGTGTGTGTGTGTGTGTGTGCATTTAATCTGCGAAGATTCCACAATTCCACACACACACACACACACACACACACACACACACACACACACACACACACGCACGCTCTCACGCGGACACACATACACCCAGCCTCAGTGCGCACGCACACTTATGCGCGCGCTGACTACATACACACGTTAACTCAAATCGCACGCGGCTGAAATCATGTGTGCCTTGTATAAATGACCGATGAAAATGACAGCATGGCGCAGCGTGTGCAACACGCCTGTGTGATCAGAGCTGTCGCACGGTTTTAACCTCCGCACGACTCCAAGGCTCCGGGTTAAATTCACCATCTCCCAACAGCCACTCAGAAAAGCCAGAGGACTGCCAGCTCGCGGTGGCTATTGAAATGTTACAGTTAGCGCTGAACAAAAACCCACTGGACTGGGGTTGTCATAATCCTATTTTTATATATTTTTTTGCTTGTCCCTCAATGGGCTCTTTCCGTTACACGGTTGACAGAGGGGAGTTCCATCACGCCGACACTCATTATGTATAAAGTGGGGAGGCGGCTCCCCCATTATCCCTGCGCTGATCTGTACGTGGACCCCGCGGGTTCTCCCAGTGCTCTACGCGAAGCTTCCTCTGTTGTTCATAACGCGGTCCTCGTCGGCCGGCTTCAGACACCCCGAACGCGCTCCTGCATGGCCTGCGCCGGAGGGCGGGGTTCAGAGAAGAAGAGCGCGTTGCGGGAGGAAACCGTCGCCTCTATTGCACCCTTTCTGTAACCAACCCCTTCGCTGATACAGTAGCGGCGGGACTTCATTCGTGCTGCACGCCGAAAAGCGAGCACCGGGCGCACTCATATATACTATCGGGTCTTTTACAAGTCTCTCAGTTCTGGAACCTCTTGGTGGTTCTGCTTAGGGCTGTGTGCTCCTTGTGGGCCACACCTGCGTTTTGGTGTAGATTTGGTCAGATTTGGCCACCAGTTTGGCGGAAGCTTGTGACCCTCGCCCATGCTTTGACTCCTACCCATTGAAGCTTGTGCCTAAAGTGCTGATGGTCGCTTTCTTACTCCTCTCTCACCCCAGAAGAGTGTGTTCTTTTGTGTTATACGTATACCGTGTTCCACAGTTCCACTCCTGTATTTAATAAGACAACGTCTCATTAGCTGTCCAGTCAACTGAAGAACCTGCCACATGTACTGTATGGCCGAAAGTACCTGGATACCCCTTGGTCTGGCGCTTTTTTACATGGTCCGAGACGAGTAAATCTTAACGCTACAGCATACATTGGCATTGTAGACGATTCTGTGCATCCAACTTGTTGACAACAGTTTGGGGAAGGCCCTTTCCTTTTTCAGCATGACAGCGCGCCCCAGCACAGATTGTGGTCCATACAGAAATGCTTTGTTGAGATTAGTCTGGAAGAACTCGACTGGCCTGCACAGAGCCGTGACCTCAAACCCATCGAACACCTTTGGGATCAATTGGAAAGCCGACTGTGGGCCAAGCCTAATCGCCCAACATCAGTGCCCGGCCTCACTAATGCTCTTCTGGCTGAATGTAAGCAAATCTCCGCAATTTGTAGTATGTTGTAGTAGCAAAAGGGGAACCAACTCCATATTAATGCCCGCAATTTTGGACTGAGATTTTTGTCCAGGTAGTGTAACACTGTGGGCGGCGGGATCATGAGAACGCTCTGCGACCCGGCCAGAGTGCAGCGGCATGGCCGCGGCACGTCTGTCCGCGGCCGCCATACTTCACCCCTCCCTTCGGGGAGCGCTAGCGAAGCGCGATAGCCGCGGTTAATTTGCCACACTTTTTTTTTTGTCAGGATTAGAACCGGTAGCTGGCATTGACTCATTCATCAGCTGGGCACATGAGATCTAAACAGAGTATTTTGTCATCTCTGTCTGTCAGAATGATGCATGCCTTTGTGTCCTGTCCACCACCAAAC
Source organism: Synaphobranchus kaupii (assembly GCA_029718625.1). Lineage (NCBI taxonomy): Eukaryota > Metazoa > Chordata > Actinopteri > Anguilliformes > Synaphobranchidae > Synaphobranchus > Synaphobranchus kaupii. The sequence continues at coordinate 14,714,211 of CM056395.1, forward strand.
GCTGACTCTTTAGCATATTCACATTGAGACAGAGGAAAGCGTAGCATTGTATTAAAAGCAAAAAAAATAAATGCATTTCCTGCATGCATGCTAATGAAATGTTTTTTTTTTTTTTTCTCTGTTCTTTCTGTGGGGGTGGGGGGGGGGGGTTGTCTTATGCCAATTTTGTGTTGTTGCAGGAGGGCTATCGAGTAGAAACGAGAATGCAAATTCCTATTTTCCTGAAGTCTAAATGTTAATGCATTCATCAGCACACACGTACGCTCACGCCGTGCGCTCGCATATGCGTCCCTTTGTTTACGGGCGCATTTATGGATATTTATCAATGTCTGTGATTGGCCCCCCGCGATTCCATCTGCCGACTGCCGTATCGGAAATCAGGAGCCTATTTCTCCAGCTCCCCTGGAAACGGAAATAAAGGGTACGTCAGAACCTACTCATGTTCCAGGAAATGTCCTTTTCTCCGCGTGATTAATAGCATAATCAAGCAGTCCTGGGCGTAAGAGCGAGGACTGGAGAATAAACATTTTTCATGCTTTGGTAGATAAGATAATGGCTTCATAGGATCAGATAAAGCGTCTTTTTGTATATACTGTGTGCATATATATATATATATATATATATATATATATATATATATAAATATGCCCTACTTACATAAGCTTACAGATATCACGGGTCATTCTTAGGAGATTTACTCTCCATCACAGTGGTCTCTGTGCTGGAGGGGGGGGGGGGGGGTCAGTGGAAGCTGCCAATGGTGGGGGGTGGTTTTTGTGGGAGCAGGGGATTGGGCGAACTTGAGGGGGCCAGGATCAGCTTCACACTTCATCTCTGTCCCTTTTCCTTCGGTGAGCGCTCGTACCGATGATAGTCTCTCAGCTCGCAAAAACGCATTAAACAAATCATAATGAAAAAAAAAATATATATATAACTTTTTCACGGTCTCCCTCAATTGTTTCTCGTCATCTAATCTTTTAAGTCTTTAATCTCGCTTCTCTGGCCAGTGAGATACAGTCAGGTCTAAAGCAGCACGGCCCCGAATTAGATCGCTACAAAAGCCCGTGGACATGAAAGGGCCCTAGGTTTGGGGTGCGTCTGGTGGCCCAATTCCCCGGTGACCCAAACGTTTCGACCCCCGATGAATCAACTGTTTATTGAATTCTTTACGCGGCCCTTATTTGCCTAAATTGTCCTTTTTTGTGTGTCCCTTGGGGCTGACACCCCCGCTCCGAGGGGACGTTTTTACAGGCGCGCTTTATCGATCCCATTAACTGTTTGTTAGATGTGTAATCAAAAAATAACGGAGGGGGAAAAAGAGAAAAGAACGTCTTGAAGAACAGCTGGATGCTTTATGTCCTCCGTAGGGGACGTGGGCCAGGGCTACCGGCTCAGCGGTAAGGCCGCAGAGAGTGCCCCCTGACCCATACCTACACACTCACACCGCCCTCTTCACTGATTGGGAAATAGTCAGTCAGGCCTGCCTCACAATTGCAGGCTCCTTCACAGTCCCTTAAAGGAGGGCGGTCTGTGGAGTAAAGATCGGTGTGATGATTAAATACACCGAGAATCTTTCCTTAAAGGTTGTATCAGCGATTTTGGGTCGAAACATAAATGATCACATTCATCTGATTTTTCCTCACGATCCGCTAGCTGCCCGCCCCATAAGCAGGCCGTCAAAAAACCGCGTCTCTGTAGGCAGCCTATGCTCTGAGATCGTACACAAAAACAAATGGTACTACCAACCACTCAAAACCAAAATAAACAGTATTCCAACCAATCACCGACAAGGGGTGGGTGATACTAATACGCTAATACTCTTATCTCGCTGAAATCTTGACGGATTTACAAACGGTTTGGTTTCTTACAAACGTTATTAACGTGGTTATAATTCTGGATGCTTGAACACTATTTTTTAAAACATAACATAATTGGCTCTGAGCTGGAGCTGGCTCTGTTTGTTTGGGATTTCGCTTCAGAAGTGACGTCACCCAAAATCGCTGATACAACCTTTAAAGGTCGACTAAATAACTGAGGGTATGTACTAACACGGGTATGGATAAATAAACACGCGCAGGTACACATATGCTGGGATTCAAGCAACGCGTGTCCTTAACTTAACGCTGTAATTTCACCCGAGTTCAGGATTCACAAAAAATAACTCTGAGAACTGAGGTTTGTGAAGAAAGCGTTGGAGCACACATTTACCGACAGTCTCGGCAGTCTGTAGGTAAATGAGGAGCCTAGATGGTCTTGAACGGCCTGCTCTCATCTCACCTTATGTATTCTTAGGTTGGCTTGTTCAGTTTTTTAGATTAGTGATATTTGGACACGGGGCAGCACGGTGGTGCAGTGGTTAGCACTGTCGCCTCACAGCAAGAAGGTACCGAGTTCGAATCCCGGCCGAGGGCCTTTCTGTGTGGAGTTTGCATGTTCTCCCCGTGTCCGCGTGGGTTTCCTCCGGGTACTCCGGTTTCCTCCCACAGTCCAAAGACATGCAGGTTAGGCTAATTGGAGACTCAAAATTGCCCCTAGGTATGAGTGTGTGAGTGAATGGTTTGTGTGCCCTGTGATGGATTGGCGGCCTGTCCAGGGTGTATTCCTGCCTCTCGCCCGATGCATGCTGGGATAGGCTCCAGCACCCCCCGTGACCCTGACCAGGAATAAGCGGGTTAATGGATAATGGATGGATGGATGGATGGATGGATATTTGGACACGTCTACGCCATGTTTTAACATCACCGTCCATCTCCTAAAGCCCGTCTGTCTGTCGGTCAGTTTTGTGTGTTGATGTGTTAATTATCTGAAATCAGTCTAGTGTACGTAGGTGGGGTGTGTGTGTCGCAAATGATCACATACTCGCTTTATTCTCCCTCATTTAGTTTTCATTTTTTTATGTTTGTTGAAATATACTGAAAGGAAAGCATGCTTAGTGATATTCTTTGAATGTAACAAAACTGCCTGGGGCTATCTGTCAATCACCAGCCCATCTCTGCGCCTGACATCCACTTCAGTGACCAAACAGCGGAGAGTACGGACTGCCTACTCGTCGCAAACAAGCCGCACGGAGTATGGCGGTGCATTAGGATGCCGGCTTGTTTTTTTCCCCTCCGTGAAGATAGCGGGAATAGCCAAACCTAATCCCGCTATATCTGATGGCGGCATTAGTGGGTGAGTCAGCCAAGTCCTGTGCATGCAATTAAGCTCTGTGACCCGCTGCCATCAATAGGTCATTTGAGATGTACTTGGGTTTCAGCAGAAATTGTCTTGCTGGACAATTATTCCAAAGTGGCCCCTCTCCCCGGCGAAGTGAATGAGCGGGGGAGGCTTGGATGGGAGATGTTTTCTTGGTAGCCGGCTCTCTTAAATGTCTGTAGTAATTACGTCTCTAATGCCGTGCTTCTGCGCTGCAGCTCTTCAGTCGTTCGAGATGAAAGGACTTGACTAGGATAGGCTTGGCGTGCGTGAGGATGGGGGAAAGGGAAGCCCGTTCTACCGTGTGCTTTCAGTCAGTATGTCGTTTGAACCTATAAAAATAGTTTTCATAGCAAAAAAAAGCCCCACAGATCTGTCGTGATCGTATGAGGAAGCTCCACTCGCATTTTTGGGTTTGTCAAGCTGCGCTCGCCCAGCCCAAGTGGTGCAGAGTAAATGTTTTTTTTTACAAACCCCCCACCCCTCCTCTCCCCCATACCTCTGTACCTCCTGACTGTGTCGCCATCCAGGGACACCTCTTCCCCGACGAGAACGAAACTTCTTCTTTTTTATTACCCTTTTTATATCCTTTTTATCGGAAATGATTGGACTTTCAACATAATTACACTGGGGCCATTTAATAGAACATAATTTCTTTGTTCATGCGAACACGGGTAGCACGGAAACAAGGAAATGGGTCGTCAGCACAATATTTAACAAGACAAGCCTGGCTCCTGGCCCGTCTGTGATATACAGTACAGTAGAGACTGACCCCTCCCCCCCCAATACTATATGTTCTGCATCGGGGAATGGGGGGGGGGGGGGGGGGGGGGCAGAGGGGCTGGTGCCGGGGGGTCGCTGACGAAAGGGATTTTTTTAATGTGCTCTCCTTTTTTTGAGTTCAGGCTGGTTTACGTGGCTCTGTTGAATTTAAACAGGGCTTACATCAATATGAGAATGGAGCAGACGGCAGCGTTTACGATAGTTGTTATGGAAAAATCCAAATCGTTACGTTTTCACCGGGGGGGACGAGTGTCTTAAATCTTTTCGTTTGCAAGGTGCTTTAGCATTGCGCCGTTGGAACAGCGGGACGCTAATGTGCGGGTACCTGATGGCGGTAGGCAGGCCCTCCGCTGCTTTTATCCCGAATGCACCTGTGGAACAATCAGGAGGAGTTAATATGGATGGTAGGCCCTCCGTAGATTTAAGTCACATTTTAAAATCCGAGAGTGGATGACAGGCTACAACAAGCTCCCGCAATCATTGAAAAACACTCTCATGCAGCCAGAAATTACACCAGGTTGAGGAAATCTGACATTTTAAAGCACAATTTTATTTAATTATAGGCCTATAACTGTATCAAACCGTTTTTCAAGCGTGTGATCTCAGGACCACTTCCTGTTTTAAACCGTGGCGGTGAGAAATTCAGCCGCTCAGTGCCCTCAATGTCTGGCTGTAAAAATGGTGCGCTCGTTCATTGTTTGGCTAACGTTATTCTGCACATTAATTTAGAACTGGGATGTAAAGACGTGTGTGGAATAAGTAGCCTAACATTAGCTGACTATATCTTGTGTATCATATCTAGGCAATACCATTGTAAAGTAAATTACTTTTTCATGAAGATATTTGCATTCAAATATTATTTATTTTCTAAATTACAATGTAATATTACATTGTTATCGTTATATTTGATTCAAGAGGTACCCGGCTTCAGCCACCTAGTTACCTTAGCTTGTTGCATAACTGGAGATAACGTAGCCTGCTTACACATCCAACAGACAACACTGACTCCGTGTCACTTTTCATTCCCTTGCTAAACTTAAGCTGTCACCATTGAGGGAAAGAAAATCCCAGGTTGACTCCGCTTCTTCAACATGCCCTGCAGGCTTGTTGCTTCGCTGTACCTCTTCACCGCCGTGATTGCATTTGCTAGCTGACAATGGCAACAATGGCCTAATCCCACACCACAGGCTCTGTAGCCACACCCACCCCTCCTCACACAGAAAAGAGGGCCACGCCCAGAAACGTCCTGAACACATCTTAGAACTAGAATGGCACTCAGAGAGATGCTACACCTGCGCGTGTTGTAATCTCGACCCTGAACGTAATATGAATGAGGCTAAAATTTTGATCTTGCACTGTCAAGTCATGCATTGACCAATTGGGACAAAAGTTCAAGATTCAGGTCATTGCCCAACTGTCAACATTTTCACAAAGTTTCATCACAATCGGAGTATAATTGTTTGAGTAATGGATGATGGGGACACAGACAAACAGACACACACACACACACACACACACACACACACACACACACAGGAGCAAAAACAATACAGCCTGCTTGCGCTACGTGCGTGGGTGTAATAATAAATACAGGCAAAGGAGCAAGGTTTCTGCAATGTATTGTGTTTTTTTCAACAGAGATTGCTAGTGCATCATAGATATGACTGAGCATGGTTATTTCAAAAATCCTGCATAGTGCACCTTTTAGAAATCTCTCTCTCACTCTCCCTAGAATTTATACACATGCATCGTAATTGTAAATGTGTGTAAACAAGGCCTACTTCATAAGACAGCGTAATGATGGTGGAAGTAAATTAAGATCAAGGGGTCCTATCCCTGTCCTCGTGAAACTCTGGATTCAGTTCCTGGCCTCCCGTTTCTCTGGGTGCATGGATAGAAACTGCAAACCGCACGTCGGTGGCAGACATTTGTGTTGTTTGTCATGTGGGTTTGTCAGTCAGGCAGTGAGTAATTGCATTTGATTGCCATTTACTATAAGGAGGATTATGGTGCAATTTGCCCAGAAATCGAGATTATACCAAGGCTTCCTGTTTCAGGCATACTATCACGCCCCCTCACCCTACACGCACGCCTTTCAAACTATATGCATGTCGCCGCTGGAAACCGGGGCAATCAATTTTCATGTTAACAGCTAGTTACTGTTCAGTGTGCATGCACACTCATTCCTATTACATTGACAGGGAAATGAGGATCATTATGCATATGAATACGTACAGGGAAACGGTTGAGCCACAGGTGTCCTGAATCCTGAGGAAAATTTGTTATTATTATTTTATCATATACTATAAATTGTTCTATCATGTCTCCATTCTGGTGGTCATTTCCATATGGGATGCTATTACTGAACCCATTTCTGGAAGATGGAGTTTATGTAGAAATCTGAGGCTGTTTCAGCCTCCATCTTACATGAACCCCGCTTCTTATTGTCCTTCTTGATTATCTCCCTCCCTGTGCATTTCTTAGTCTTTTTGAACCTCCTGAAGCTTCTGTTTCCGTGTTTTTTCGAGGGTCCTCCTGAGCTTATAGCCGTCATTTTCGTTTGACTGTCCGTTCCTCCGCCATTTCAGCTGCGTCCGTTTAATCTGCCCGCAGTCGCGAGCGACGGACCTTTATCACGTCTTCCCGTCGATTGGCCGAACGCGAAGCCGGCGCCAGCGTTGGTCTTTAGCTTCAGCTGAGGGCGACGCTGTAGAAGAACGTGAGAGTGGGGCTGGCGGACGCACGCGGCCCAAAGGGAGCGGCCTCATGCGGCCGGCGTCGAAGAGGAGAGGGGATCTGACTGAGAGTCCAAAGCGCTGCGCTCATAAGCCGCTCTCGCTGTAACGTAGCTCCGCGGCGTGGGGAACGGCGGCGAGCGCGACCGCACTTCGAGGGGCTCCGCCGGTTCCCTGCGTCTCATTGCAGTAATTGCTACTTTGAGTTCATGAGGAACATTAACCGGTGAATACAGGGGACCAGGGGGCTGGGGAGTAGTAACTAATGTGAGAGATGCCTGCTGTGGTAGGACAGGGGTGAATGAACAGAGAAACAAAACAAAAAAAAAAAAAAAACTGGTGCTGATTTTATTATTATAGATTTTTATTTTTATTTTTTTGGTTTTTCTTTGTTTAAAGGATAGGTTCAGTATTTTTGAACCCAGGCCCTATTATTCGATAGTCTTGAATAGGATCTTGGATAGATTGTGAAAAGTTTGCCCCGATATATTGCTATTGGAACTGTGTCTGAGAATGCTGAGAAGGGGTATCAAACTAAATTTTAAGCAATCAGCGCAATTTCCGTCTCTGCTATTCACGACCATCCGAGACTATCCGGAAATATGGGGGTTCCAAAATACGGAACCTATCCTTTAAGAAAGTCGGAATGAGTCAAGTGTGTAAATCCAAGCTCTTACAACTGGTCATTGAAGGTCAAAACTTGCAAGAGATATTTTAATTGTCACATTCTCTTTCCCCAGCATGACTTTTGATCGTTTTACGCATGCGCGGTTTTAAATAGCCACCTCACTATTAAATAACATAATGCTTTTAATTTATTTCAATTATTTTAATTTAATATATAGTGACACATTCGTTTTGTTTGAAATTTGGAATCTAGAACATCGAAAGGCCTTTCTCGGGAGACCGAACCGCCCTGGTGCTCATGTCCTCTAATCTCCGCGCGCGTCTGTTCTAGATGTCTTAGCGGCCGAGATTAGGAAACAAACATGTCGGCAAATGCCGCTGCCTCCCACTGAATTTTCGGCGCGTTCATGGGAATTCATTAGAGCGTATTTTTCCCGCGGCGGATTGGTACTTTTCCACTTGCTTTCAGCTATCCGCCGTCTTCTTTTGTTCTTCCTGTGCTTCCTTTGAGGATCGACAGAGATGGGGGGAGGGGGGGGAGGCGGGCTACACTCAGGTTCAAGGTGACGAGGCGCCAGCTACGCACAAGAACACATCGCCAGGGTGAATGTCAGTTACCAGTGAGAAACCCCCCCCCCCCTCCTTTGTTAGCGAGTACAACCCCTCATAGAGCGCTGCACTTTGGGTCTTTTGTTATCCGGCCTCCGCGAGGAGGCGTCGCAGTCGGATTATGTTTGCCGATAATCTCTCGGAGTGCAGCGAAACTTCTATAAAAGCTATAGACATGCAGACCCTCGCTGACTGAAGGTTAAATAATGCATCTGGTCAAAGTGAGGTTTGTGGGGAAAACAGAAAAGAGAAGTCATATGTCCGATGTGTGAAGCCGATGTGTTAGAATGCCTTTCTAAATGTGTAGGCTACAGTAGGAAGGACATGTTTTTATACACTTTGTGTCCTTTACCGGATAATCATTTGCCAACCATTAAAATGCAAATAGAAAATATAATGCCCAGGTAGAGCACTGGCCGTGGATTAAGGGCAATGCACTAAAATGTTCAATTAGACAGATTGGAGATATAAAATGGCGCCTGGCGCCCAGGGCAGAGCAATGTGCTTAATGTCGGCTGATCAGCAGGGATAAAGTCGGTCAACAGGCCAGAATTAATCTTCCGCGGGACTATAGCTTTAACAATAATAATAATGGGCGATCAGTTCCCTTTGTGACTTAAATCATGTCACAAGGTTATTTCAGAAAAGGCTTTTGATTTTACATATCTAAAAAGGCAAAAAAAAAAACACAATGGGTCTTCTTTGCGCGAGAGATTGCCGCGAGAGATTGCCGGAGGACTGTTGATTTAATGATAAAAATACCACCGCTCTGAAAGACAGTTTTGTGTTCACAAAACGTATACACTTGCGCAGATGTAAGTAAGTAACTTGTAAAGGCCCCACTTTTTAGTCATTATATATGCCTGATTAGGTATGACTATTACCGACTATTGGTTCAAATTGCTACGTTTACACTTATGAAAATTATATAGCATTTTATACTATAAAAGCAAGTAGAAATAGTACATATAAAAATGTATTTTTCACAAATTCAGCATTTTGCTGAACAATATGTTTGTACATCTGATGAAACTTACTTGGACACACAGCTATCACAATACGTCTGTGTGTGTCATGCCTGGTTTTTTTATTTTTTTTATACAAGCAATTCATATTTTTAGGCTTATGATCTACCCGGGATGGTGATGACAAATATGTCTAGGTCAGGAATTACTTTGCTACAGGCATTTCACTGACAATAATAATAGGTTTCTCAGGGACACACAGAAATATCAGAAACATGCACACACTCAAACACACACACACACACGCACACACACACACACACACACACACACACACACACACACACACACACACACACGCACACACACACACACACACACACACACACGTACATATAACAGTGCCGCAGCAAATTTCTCAGCACATTGTTTTGACAGTGGTGATGAAATGTGGGAGGGTGGGAGGAATTATGTAATTGTAATTAGCATGCATGATCAGGGTGTTACAAGCCCTGCTGAGTTCCATCCACTTTTCTTTCTATTGCCTGGAGTAAAAAAAAGCAATTTCTGAGAGAGAGATATACAGAGAGATTTGCCTTTGTCTCTCTGAGAGAGGCAGAGACAGAGCATGTGGTCAAAGTCGTCTCTTCATGGATATCTAGTCCTACTTATCCTTCATGGTACTCTGCGCCTGACCAGGTTGCCAATCTGAAGTGAGATCGGGGATAACTGCTCAAAGTCTGGGAATGGGCTTTGCTAATAAACAAAGGGTCTCTTTTTCCTTCTCATGAATCATGTGTATGTGGGGTTCCAATTGGCAGCAGTGATTCAAGCCAACCTGTAATTGGCCTAGAACACCATAGAGCTCCGTAGTCCCACCCCCTCCTATCACTGGCTGGTCCCGGAAGACTGCCGGAAGCCATTACCTGCCCCCACTTTTGGATCTTTCAGTCACCCTTATGATGATATTATGGATGATATTATGGCATTGTATGGACCAAACCTCTACATATATGTGATACAAAGTCCATTATACTCACCTCCGCGTTTAAATCAAATTTCAATCGTATAATTAACGGAGTTTGAGAAACATAACTACACTACCCGGCTCCCGCTTTTGCTAGCTAACGCAGCTACCGGCCGCTCAGCTACCGAAATTTTCTATCACTCGGTCTGCTCTTGTAACTTATTATGGAAGTAGCTACCGGCCAAAGAAGTAGCTACCGGTCTCTCTGCTGGCGAAAATGGCTATCACTTTGTCTTATTATGGAAGTGAAACTAAGAGTATCACCAAGGGCAAGAATCACTATCAGTCTGGCCATGTCGAAAGTGTCAGCTTTATGTCTTTCACTCCAGCAATTGTGGTGAGCGAGTAGCCCGGATGTTGTAGTCATTTTAGTTTTTTTTGAAAACATGTTTGTTGCTTATTTGTTGGACATATGACTGTAATCTGTATGACTGAACTATATGACTGTCATCTGTCTAAGAAACACCAGGAGAACTTTGAGCTCAATTAATTGTAAGAGAATGTTTAACATTAAAATTGGGTTAGCCATGGGTTAAACGCACCACTGCAGTAACCCAGCTGATCCACGGAACAAGTGATTATCAAGAAGTCCACTTACGGACTGACTGCAGCGCAGAATTAATCGATCTCTAAATTGCACAATGTCAAGCACCTCCACCCAGCAACCGATTCTGAGAGCAGCATCCGCAGCCCACATTCAAATGTCTGCGTCCCAAAATCATCAGTCCACACAAATGCATGTTTCAAGTAAATTCAACAGCTATGAATGTTATGTCTAATATAGCCTTCTTGTATAGCGTTTGGCCTTGTTGGGGCAAGGGGCTTTATAAAACGTAAAGGCTGACGTTAAACCTTATTTTGGGTAAGTTATAGGTCCATGGGTTCGCCAACAAGCTTTAACAATAATTTTCTTTATAACTTGATAGATGCTGTGGGAAGATCTGAGATTCTGATCGCCCAAAAAAATAAATAAATAATAATAATAATAATCTGGTTAAGTTGCTCGGCCTGATGCCTGAATGTCAATGCAAATGTAAATTCAGTGGTACGGTATGCTAATGCTAATTCAAATTTTCCACAAAAGGTCATATGTTAATCATTTAAATCTTGTAGGTGCAAAGGAGACCTCTATCATTCACAGGTCCATTTCCACAGAAGGTTAGCCATATTAATGTACTGAGGACCTTTTTGTAGTCAGTGACAATTAAATGGTGGGGGGTTAATAGCTTGTTACTGTGTTGGTGCCCCTTCACCTCTGACCTCTGTGTGGTCAGATCTCATAGATTTGAATGCTAAAAAGAGGCTACCTCAGCGCCAGGAGCACAGCTGTCCCTGGGCGGTCAGCCCACAGTCTCAGCTCTGTGTTGTCATGCAGATTGATTGTTTGGTCTGAACCCAGACCTCAACCTGCTTACAATCTGCAGTGCTGGAAATAGAGCTGACAGTAATTGAGAGTGAATAAGGCAAGCATACATACTGTATCAACTGACCACACACACACACACACACACACACACACACACAAGCGCGCGCACACACACGCAAACAGGCATGCACACACGCACACGCACACACACACACACACACACACACACACATACACGAATGCACGTACGCACAGACATACATACTCTATCCTGTCCTCCATCAATCCAACTAGTGATCTTGAGTGATGTGCGTTTACGTGTAAATACACATTTGGATTGAAGTGCTCTGATAAAAAAACACTGGTCTGTACATTATTTGATGGAGTTATACACATTATTACATTGCCATTCATTGTTAAATTGTCATAGGGGCATTGTATCATTCATCTGTAAGATATATCCTCTCCATAGCAGCATACCTCCTGTGAAAATTGTATTAGGTTTGAGTTTTGAAGTTATGATAATATAATTTACAATACAATATCCATTTTGTGATGACAAAAGATACCGTAGGTCAAAAAATAAAAACGCATTTTAAAAAAGGGAATAGCTACTCTGGGTCCATTTCTTTCACATTTTTTATTTTATTTTTTTTAGATTAAAAGGAGCTGACATTTGAAGTAAAAACCAAAAGGAAAGCATCAGATCCAAGCTTTGATTGCAATGCACGCTCTTTATTCACATTTGGCTGGCTGCTCCTTGGTCTTTGCCAGCAGTGTTAATCCAGTCTCCGAAAAAAAAAAAAAAAAACCAAGTCCATAATTAAAATAATTAGAGGAATTTAGTCTGACGGACTAACTGGCCGTCCATCGGTGGGGACCACACTTGTCAACTCCCATAAGCTGTTAGCGCTCACGAGCTGGCTACAGCTCAAAGCTCAACTTCGGTGCATTTATTTAAAAAAATAAAAAAAATGAATCCTCGAAATACTGCACTAATTTTGATTCGTTTTTTTGGCGAGCGGGACTTTGTAACGCAATTAAAGAGGGACAGATCAGAGTGTTCTGTTTTATTGCTGGTGGGAGTAAGGGCCGCTGAGAGTGCTGTCGAGCTCCGCGCCGGCTCCGCCTGCCTGTAGCTGCTGTCTGTTGGTGGTTCACAGCTGGGGGATGTTGGTACAGTTTGGTCTGATGCGATCACCGGTGTATCTCCTCAGCAGTCCCTTGACATTGCCGTCGCCCTCGCGCTCGCGGCTTTCTGTGAGGACGCTAGGTCTTCAGGTGCGGACGAGAGTTTGTGCGTGTCTGTGCCTGCGTGTGTTTCCTAAGGCTGTGTGTGTGCAAAAACAAAATCTCAATTTGTTTCGATTTAGAACGGAGATGGAGTTGACCTGTTATGTTTGAGACAATCCTGATAGCGATAGTATTTCTTAAAGGCCCACGCGCATCGGCATTCTTTTCCTGGTTTTATCTGAAACGCCCACAAAACGTTAGCAGTGACGTGGGTTTCTTGAAAAGTGCGAAACCCCGCCCCCTGTCTGTACACGTTCGGATTGCGACTCCGACAAATTATGCAAACACACAACGTCACGCCACATGGGAAATCGTTTTACGAAGAACTGGGTATGGTAAGATCGCATTTAAACCCTAAAATATGCATACTTCGACCTAAATTGCAATCTTTTGACTTGAACCAGTATGGAACACATTTGAAAAGCTCCTGGATTATGTGAAAAGCTTAAAAAACATGAAAAATATGTGTGTGGGCCTTTTTCAAAGAAAATTGGAAAAATTACAAGTAACCTTGATGCCTTCCGTGAAACCACGGAGAGACACACAGGTCCTTAGGACCTTTTGTGACTGAATAAATTCAATTTTTGTAGAAATCTGATGGTGTTGACAAAAATCTGGGACACAACTTTCAAGGGCCAACATTAAAAAAAAAAAAAATATATATATATATATATAGAAATATAGAAATATATATATATATATATATATATATATATATATTTTATTTTTTTTATTATATAAAAAAAAAAAAAGAAGAGGATTATAACTACATTTTCACACCTTGTTATTTTTAGGTTTTGAAGGCTTTTGATACATCCTTCATTTGTTTGAAATTGTGAATTCTGTACAAGGATGTTTCCTGGCAGTAAGCAGGTATAGAAGGTAAAAAATAAATAAATAAATAAAAATAAGCCCAAAAAAATGTAATACATTTGTTTTGTTGTTTTTAAGTAATAATTGTAAGATTTTGGTAGGACATGATTTGAATGGGTGATATATTGGGTTAATAAAAAGCATGACAAATTGACAAATAACTGCATATCTGTTCTGTTGTACTGTAACCTTAGTAAGTGTTATACCAATTTTTCCTCACACTGTATAAACAAGATAAACATTCCGTCCCTGTGGTTCATTCTGGGGCATGTATTGTGCTAACACAGAGGTTTAAATTGTACTGATTGATTGATCCGTTTATCTGGCAGAATTACTTTTTTCCTTTCCTGCTTTGACCCACTACCAGAGCAATGATTTGATCAGAAACCTTTGCATGGGTATAGATTAATAATAATTTACACAAGGGAAAAGGGGCTACTTTGAAGACCGGCCTTGACAGTAAATTAGTAATTTTTTGCAAACTGGGTGGTTTCTTGATCATATTGAAGCAGTTAAAAAAAACTGCTGATTACAGGTTTTTAAGTCATGAATAACATTTTAAGTTTGGTCATCTTTGCACTGAACTACCTCTCAGAATCTCTGTAGTCATAGAAACCATAATATGCAGTGGAAAAAGTAACCATTGTTTCTACATTGTAGCAAATTCATTGTGACCAATTGAGATTAAATGACCAGCATGCGGGTATTTATATTGTGCCACGTGCTTAATTGCAGCAAATCACCATTGAAGGTAGTAGATTAAACTGGAAGGTCTGTTCAGAGCATGCCATTCGGGAATGTATCATTGAGTGATTGGACTACTTGTTGGGAATTTGTGTCCCTGCATGATATTATGAAGCGGAGGCGGCTGTCGTGCTGAATGGGAACATCTGTCTGGTGAAGGTTTATTAACCTTGAAATGAGTCCAGAGTTTTCCGGCCAGACTTCCTGACGGTGGCTGTAGAACTGAAGAGAAATGTGTCTGATGCAAAGGTGGGGGTGGTTACACACACCGCTGGCCTTCGCTGATGCTTCATTACCAGCATGCACTTGTGAATACTGCCACTGGCCTTTGGATAGAGGGATTTATAAATGTTTTATTTAATTTTTTCCTCCACACCCCTTTTCCCTGTGTTGACAGGTGTTCTCATCAAGCTCGATCATGAGTTGGTTGGTAAAGTCGAAATGTCTTCATGTCCTCGTGAATCCCATTGGCACAAGTGTTAAGATGTGCAACCTGGCTGGCTACTGATGTTTCTGTCTTGGAAATCAGATTAATCTCTCTCGCTCTCCTCTGCTAATATTACTGTACTAATAATATTTTAAATTATACAGTACACCACTTGGGTAACTCTTTATAATTATGTCTATTGATCGTTAGTAAAGCATTTGTTGATGTTATACTTAACCTCAATTCGCCGTACTTCCTATATTAACTAGCATTTGTACATGTATTAAGAAATATTATGAAATATACATTTATAAAGTGAATGTTTCCATGGCTAATCACTAGTAGAGGTTTGCGGGTGGAATGGACATGCCTTTGTAATTGCTGTGTATTTACAGTTAAATGCCAGTATCAATTTCCATGAGGTAAATTTTCATTACATTTTTTTGGAAGACCTACAGAGGTCTGTATTTGACATGGATATAATACATCTGTGTTGATTGTTAATCCATTTATGTTCATAATTATTGTAGATGTCGTACGCAGGAGGGCACAGGTCACGCAAATTGATCGTGTTAATAGTAGCTATACTTATAATCCAGTAATAATGCAATCATACAAATAATGTAATGTGGTTACACTCGTATGCGAAAGGTCCTGAGTGGCTATAATGTTTCCACAGGTTGGAAATCCACCTTCAGTACGGCCATATATGTATTTTCAAATGAAATTCTTCAAAAGTGTTCCCTATAAATATGTAATGCCGCATCTGATAACAGACAGGAGCGAGAAGAAGCTCCTGCTTAAAAGGATTCTTCAGCAGACATAAAAATAAAAAAAAAGAGCTGTGTGTTTGTTTTTGGAGATGTGCACAGGGATCTTAAAGACCCCCTTTTCAGTGAATAGCTGATCATTAAAATGTAATTGGAGGTAATACAGCACAGTAAAAGCACTGGCAGATGGCAGTAAGGCTGATAGCCAGCTTTAAATGGCCAATAATGGATGTCGAGCATGCGTTTGGTCCTTTCCTGGAGTTTTGAGTTTCTCCCCCGATTACCTGTAGTGCCCTAGGACCAAAGACTAGTCTGTTTCTGTGGCCTCTATGTGGCCTCGGAGAATTATGGTGTATGTGCATGCGTGTGTGTGTGTGTGTGTGTGTGAGAGTGAGTGTGAGACTGTGTGAACGATTTGTGGCACAGAGATGTGGGCTAGGGAGGGGGGAGGCTAGCTCACGTGTGCGGAAGGACTTGTGTTAAAGTTGCATACTGCAATTATTGCAGACCTGTCGCTGAAGTCCCAGGGCTTGAGTAATGGTTTATGAGATCCCTGGGCCTGACTTGTAAAGTTGTATCTGAAGTCCCTGGTTTTTCGCCGGTTTTAAGTCTGTCTCCGAGTGTAAATTTCTACGCTGACTTGCTTTGCTTTCTTCTTGAATTAACCTTCCTGGCTTCAGTGAATCCCTCCCAGATTGACAGGGTTTAATGGAGGGCAGTTCATCCTAAAAACAAAAACAAATCAACAGCTGCATATTGCAGCAATTTGTATCCCCGCAAATGCACACCTTATTTCACAATATAAAGGTCACGGCTGTGGTGGTTGCTTTCTTGCGCTGTATAGCTCAGCCCTGACCTTTATATCTAGAAATGAAGTTTATATATGAAAGTAGATTAGATGCATTTTTTCCAGCTGAACTAGAGGTTTAATAATATGTATTTGTTGTGATTTAATTAGCATTTGTGTACTGCAGCATGACAGTCATGACACTATTCAGCGTTACGGACGGCATGTGTTTTGTCAAGATGACGCGACTGATTTTCAGAAGTCCACCTGTTATGTCACCTGTTATAACCTCTATTCAGTCAGGATATCAGTATTCTTTGCTTTCTTTTCAAAAATGTATTTATTTGTTTATTGTTTTTTTGTTCATGGTGCATTGGCTTTTTTTGTTGTTGTACAAGTCATGGTGTTTGTCAGATTGGCTGCTGAATCTTAGGGAACGGTTTTCAGATATTTATAAATGGGACATGTTTGTCTCATTCCTGCACATGCACTTTCTCACAACGTCACGGGATTAATAGTCATGCATCTATCGATCTAGTCAGCATATCGAATACAAAATGTACAGTATAAAACAGACGGGGCTGGAATTTCGACTCTCATCGCATTTATTCTTACAAGTTGGACTTGCAGTGCATGGCATTGCCCGCGTTGTGTTGTGGTGAAATCCTGGCCCAGGATGGGGAGGACTCGTTTTTTTTCCAATCTGCGCATCTAGAACCATGGGTTTGAGACGACGCCGTTGTCTTTCCACATCCAACCCTCGCTTGTCTACTTGAATTTGCCCGCTACAGTTTCCCTTCGCATATGGAAGGATCCCGCGCCCCGCGCCCTTACTGAACGCTCAGGGTCACGGGGTCGGGGGAACCGGAGAGGCCGGAGGTCCGGCCGGTTGTCGTCGTCGTCGTCGTCGAGCGGCCCGAGTAGAAAGGTCGACGGGAAGAAGCGCGCGTGGGAGCAGGCGGCGGTCGCGTGCCGCGCGCTATTGACTGGCGCCAGCGCAGGCGCGTCCTGAAGGAACGAGTCATCGACGACGCCTCCTTTCATTTTCTTTCTCCGCCGTCAAACGCGAGGTATTTACGGGGGCCCCTCCACAATGTTCTCTTTGACTGAAAAGAAAACGGGGGGGAAATTAAGTTTTCACATGCCTTTTCTTGTGGCTCTGGAAAACATGAAAAAAGCAACAGAAAGGCACAATAATGCTTGCAAAGATGGCAAGAGAAAGGGAGACGAGAAAGGGGTCCATAATTATCTTTTGAAACTCTTTTCTCGTGTATTTATTTTATAATCCTATTTTTTTCTTCTTCTTCAAAACAGTGGAGGGTAGGGAAAAGAAAAGAGGAGCACCGTCGTGTCTTTTGTGGTCTTTTATATCCCAGCAGGGACGGCTCGTCCTCCGTTCAGTCAGATTACAGCCTTTGGAATCGAATGTGAAAAAATATAAGGACAAGTCTTGTCCCATGTTCGAAGCATCGCAGCGGGGTGTGCGGGGAACGGTGGAGGGGGGTTAGGGTTAACGGAACAGCCAGGAAAAAAGATTTTAAACCTTTAATTCGTCGGTCATCTGACGGTGGCAGTTATGTGAGTGGGGCAGGACGGTACAGTGTGATGCAGCAGTTCTTTTACCGTGTCCTTTTAAGTTTATGCACGTGTGATCTAGTGTAACACCGGAGGGGCTCATTTTCATGGCAATTAACCCTGACCGGGAAGATCAGGTAATGTCGTTCCAGTGCTCTTTCAATATGGCCTCTGCTCAATATAGAATAATGATTCACCTCAGCGAAGAGCAGGTTAGCCATGGGAAGCCACAAGTAAGGGCAGAGTAGTCATTGAAACCTGCAGATGATAGCAAGGTAGCCATGAGCACATTCGGTTCAGAGCAGGATAGCCATAGGAACCTGCTGTTTAGTGCAGGGCGGCTATGGGGAACTGTCTGTAAAAAAAAAAAGATCAGGTATAAAAGATCAGTGTCATTAAATTTATTCCATTCCCACTTCCTGTGTCACTCAACCTTGCTATGGCGAATGCATTTATTTTAACCCATCTGTGGACATTTTACATTATTGAAAATGGGTTTATTTGTTAAAGTGTGAGTTTTTGTTCGCAAAGGCTTAACCACTAAGATCTCTCTGTAATATTACCCTGTGAAAAGGGACATTCTGTGAATTGGCCTTTCAGCCATGACAACATGTAGTTTCGCCACCTCCTCCTCTGTTAGTGACTTGATTTTAACTTTGAGCAGAAGTGCAGGTTCAAGCCAGCCGACCGAGAGAAAGAACACAACTTAGTAGAGGTTGTACGTACGAGGACTGCATGACCCAGAGTAAACAGGGCACAGCTGCATATTAATTTAGTTGCTTGTCGATGGTTTGCGCCGATGTGCGTGCCGCCTTGTTGAAATGTAGCGCGTCGTCCCTGTAATTTGCCGAGGAAGGCCGGGGAAATAAAAGTGTCAATTTGCAGCGGCTCATAAGCTAATGAATATTTGAATAATGGATGGGAGAAATAGAGGATGGGCGTTCGGGCCTTACCCACAGAGACCCGAGGGGAGGGGTAGTGTAGAGAGAGAGGGGGGGGGGGGGGGGGGGGGGTTGTCAGGCTCTTAGAAAAACATGTTTTTGGTGCCGTCTTCCTCAGTGGCTAACAGGTGGAGCACAAGTAGTACGCTGCGCTGTAGGAAATGCAAACCTAATTAAAACAGTGTTCAAAGAGCGCTTGCCTTCGATTATTCACGGCGCTGGGAATTAGGTGAAGCGACTTAGGGGAAATGCGGCTTTCTGTGATCCTCGGCCAAGGGCCTGGGATTCGCAAATCGCCAATTTTCCACCTTTACATTTAGTGCCAGAGTGGGCCAGGTGTTGCCATAAAAAAAAATAAAAAAATGTAAACGTTTAGTTAGTAAACGGGATGTGTTATTTTTTTGAACGATCACCGGTTTTATCACAATGCAGTGCACATCAATAGCATTAGAACACCTTTATTGTTTTTTGTCATTGGTAGACTGGGCCATTCAGAATTTTGTCTCACGGTTATTCGGCACGCTCGCTCGGCTGCCACCGGTTCACTTTGACCGCCGCACGTGATTTACAAACCAGCGAGTCCGCTGACAGCAGATAAAGACGACAGAACGATCAAGGTGAAAAGAGTGTTTGGGAGACCGCAGGCCCGAATGATGACTGTGTTGGAAAACACAGATCCACGGAGCGGCCCAATGAACCCGTGTCTTTTGCGATGGCATAGCGGGCTGTGTCTTCCCTCGATGTAATGATACTCAGTGCCCACGTGTTCGGTAAGCTCTGACCTCTGTGGTTGAAGGTCATGCATGAGTGTTAAGCAAAATTCCGACTCATGTTCTGCATTAGATATGATAAATAAAGGGGGTTTAACAGATCTGCATCCGCAGTTGGTATATGCATATGTTGTGGTGAGCATTCACTATTCACTAGTCAGAATTGGCCATTGAAGGATTTGTCACACATACATATTACAGCCAATTAAAGAAACATGTGCAAAAACAAAAAGAGTCTGTCTTTTAGAAGAAAACATTTTATTCTAGTGAGACTTTTTTTTTTTTCCCAAGTAGAAAGTGAAATTGTCTTATCCCATTGTCAAATCTTGAAATGAGTCAAACTGTCTGACCTCATTGGCAATCAATTTGTCTTATTTAGCAAAAAAGTAACAGAAGTATGATTTTTTGTCTAAATATAAAAGCATTCTAAAATGCTTGCTACAATTGACTTAGTTTTTGGTTTACAAGTGGTTATTGTTTGTATTGACAGAATCCACTTTGTTCATGTTCGTATAAGTGCTAGAAGTGTCATTTTGAGACCGTTTTAGCTGCCCTATAGAAGTGAATGGAGAGCGACAAATACCCTATTCTGGATTATCACCCCAGGGGAGCACAGAGAAACTAAGGGACACATTTTGCCACCATTTGGACTCATATCATGGTCAGGTAACTATACAACCCAGTTTGACCTCAAACATAAAAGGCATCATAAAATTTAAACGTAACAGGAGGGTTAAGTACCTTCCTCAAGGGTTCAACAACAGTGCCCCACCTGGGAGCTGAACATGTATCTTCCCCACAATCCCATTTTTAATTGGAAGCCTACAGTTACTTGGATATATTCAGACTAGTGGTTACACTCACTTTACTGCTAATTGCTCCCATTCCCTGAGCTTGTTGCTTTCTACCTGATAAATAATTGAGCTGCCGGAAGCGCTGAGTTTGAGCGGATGAACTGGCCCGGGCTGCTCGAAAAGCCAGACGACGTCCCCTGCATTGCACAAAGCGCATGCGAATGATTCATTATCCTGAAGGAAGAGAGGGCTGAAAATGTAACGAGAAAAAAAAAAAAAAATTCTGTAAAAAATAAAAATAAAAAATAAAAAATTAATGTATATAAAAAAAAATGTTTTACAAAAAAAACACAACAATAACAAAACCATAAAAAAATGCAATTGCGCTCTCTGAACCATCCGAGTCGATATATATTTGAAGCCGTCTATGCTAAACAAGAGCAAAATTGCTAAAAGCTTTGAGTGAATTTTAATGCGCGAATGTGTAAGGGAGAAATTAAAAGCCTCCTGCGCGAACATAAACCACCATCCTCTAGCCCTGAATGAAGTGCCCATTACCAATGAAGGCTTTACTTAATCATTGAACAATCTCTAAATGTGCAGGGGGCTCTTATAATTGCCATTTGATGCTCTCTTCTACCCTCCGGTTTCAATCCCCGACGTGTAGTTTATGACGCATCGCACCTTTTTCCTGCCCCGTATACTGGCGGGCGTCTCGTTTACACCCACGGACGGAGAAAGTCGAGGTGTTGAAGCCGAGGGTGTAGCCGGCTCGGGGTCGGTCTTCGACAGGGCCGTCTCGTTTTGCGGAGCGTTACACCTGCGGCTGCGGGCCGCGTGAAGGGAAGCCGCGTGATGACCGTGACCCCTCTGAAAACATTACAGAAAAGGAAGCCCGTTATCTCTTGCGATCTGGCTTTAGGTCAGGTGTGAGATCCTCATATTTATAAATGGAGATAGGCTTTCTCGTACTGGCTTACTTATAAGAGGTCCCCTGGTGGAGAGGCTGAAGGGGAGTGAGGTCATGCACTCGTCTCCAACGGTCTTTGGCGTAACGTTGCAACGCGGCCGTTTTTGTTCAAGCTGTTTCAGGTTTGGTCGGCTGTGATGTAAGCAATAGAGGAAGAATACCAGCTGAATAACTTTCTTTTAAACAATAATAAAAATAATAAAAAATAAAAAAACTGTTGTGAACAAACTAAGTGAATTATTTTGACATGCCGGAGCGTTCAATATTGATGCATTCCCTTTCTCTTTATTTTCATGTCGTGGTGGGCCTCTCAACGCTTAAAATACAGGTAAGTCTCCCTTTCAGGCACTTTCTAATTGCGTGTCGTTAGTGTAAGTAGCTCTTAGACCAATGAGAGCCCCTAAAGTGTTGTGAAATACGAAGCTCCGTGCACAAGGCCACAGTAGGGCCGCAGGCCACTCTCACGGAATGAGAAATGCGCGTAAAAATGGCCTTTTTCAGACTCGCACAGGATCATGTGTGCTAATGACGGTGATTATGGACTACAGAGATACAGTGCCTTTCATCTCCGAGCACTTTGCTGGGAATGCGCATTGAGGGACGGAAAGCTGTGGGGTGTAGCTCTTCTCTATGCAGTAATAATGCCATAGAATTACACATTCTCTGCCGTAAAGTACAGATTGTTTTTTTTATTTTTATTTTTTTTGCGGGGTCCAGGATGTCACTGCTACATTTCCTCTAGTCTGGCTGGTCTCACCTGTACCCCAGGGAACTGCCCATCCCCTTGGCTGTCTGGTGTCATGTTCAGTAGAGCTGGGTGCTGTGAATGGGAACATTGAGGAAGCTTGCTGGCCAATCATACCCCCACCTCCCATCCCCCACTGGTTTCTGTCTCGGTTCACTCCATAAAGTCTATATACTGTAAGTAATTAGTGTCAATGATATGTTGTCCTGACACTATTGACGGGACATCTTGGATTGTTTGCAGTTATACCATTCTCTGGGTGAATACTCAATTCTGATTGACAGGAAGGTGTGCATTAAAAACTGATAACCACACACCACTCCGCGGAGGCAATGAACTACCGAACCAGAGGCGGTCGTGCATTAAAATCATATATACACCATTGTTGATTAGCCCTTACTTTTTTCTTAAAGGGATAGTTCGGAATTTTGGACATAATGTCTCAATTACGACTTACTCATGATGTAGTTGATTTATGGAAACCATTTCCAGCTAATTCCATGCTGTCCCTTCTTTTGGACATACACACGTTGCTAATGCTAGCGCAACTCTAAGGTAACCGGTAGCATCCACTACCAAATGCACTTAAACACTCCACAGTGCACCCAAAGCAAATAAAATACGACAACAGTCTATCGGGGTTATTTTGAGTGTTTATACCATCATTTTTGAAGTCAAACTATTGTTGAATCCTTTACTTTGTGCTGACCTATATTTTCTGTGGAAGTACAGCGGCGGAGCGAACGTGGCCATTGCAACTTGTTGCTCTTCTTTGTTGTTGTAATCGACCAGTGCCGGCAATACATTCGTAGGTAATGTAAAGTATCGTTCCCCAGATAGACTGTTGTCGTATTTTATTTGCTTTGGGTGCACTGTGGAGTGTTTAAGTGCCTTTGGTAGTGGATGCTACCGGTTACCTTAGAGTTCCGGTAGCATTAGCAACGTGTGTATGTCCAAAAGAAGGGACAGCATGGAATTAGCTGAAAATGGTGTCCATCGATCAACTACATCATGGGTAAGTCGTAATTGAGACATTATGTCCAAAATTCCGAACTATCCCTTTAAGTTATAAATCTCAGTGCACGCTGGTCTAGGTACAATGGTACGGAGAATGCATTACAAAAGCAACACTGTTGCGATTGCAAATGCTACTGCTACAAACTGTAGGGGCATTTGTTGTGGTAAAAATAATGACTTAAGATCATTAAATAGCTTAGCCTTTCTAGGCGGTGATGAATCTAGAATTCCACACCGGTCTTTGCGACAGAACTAATTATTCTTTTGGGTAAGTTTAATATATGGGGAAGACAATAATATTTAATAGCATTGCTAATTGCAACAATCAAATTCACCGTTATCTCATCAAAGGTCAATTGTCTCTTAATCGTGTCTGCGACTGTGCTTGCATTTCAATTCAATTAGTTAAAACTTCCCTGTTTGTTGTAAAACAATGGGGAGAAATAAATAAACCAAAGAAAAGGCTAAAAACGAGTCCCCATAAATCTGTTTCAGTGATAATCTCTCTGGGAGCATTGAGCCCTGGAGCCGCTCTTATAAAATGATACACTATCTCAGATTCAATTCTTTGAAGATCGCTCTTTAAAATCAATGCTGAAAGTCATTGACTGAGGGGATTGCAGTAAATCCTCTACCCATTATATATTGTTTAGGCACTCAATCACAAATCTTACACGGCTTTTGTAAAGAAACCAGGGCTGTTATGTTCTTTTATATTGAGCGTATTTTCCTCTGGGCAAAAAGGGAGCCGACGCCCATGTTATTAGACCGAGGATTCAATTGAATCGCTTGAATAACACCCCCGTAGACTTGAAGCAGCCACTTCTATAGAAGGGCTCCCCAGGGGTGATTGAGAGAAAGGCTCAGAAGTCTGGCTTTCAGCAGAACCAATAACCCCCCTACACATCACCGCGCTGGCCAATCGGAATCATGCATCTCCCATGTATTTCTATTTGACCTGATTGCGGCCAAGAGGAAGCTGGTCAGGGATTGGTAGAGTACCCGATAAGAAACGCTGCAGACGTAAAAGTAAAAGTATGATTAATTTATGGAAAATACATTAAAGTACAAGTACAAGTAGCCTTCACTGGAACTACTTGAGTTAGTAAAGTGGTTTGTAAAAAAAAAAAATACAAATATGATATAGAATATGATACATATTGGATGAGCTCCTTATGTTAAATTTCCATTATTTAACCATGAACATAGCAAAAATAAGAATAGGTTTCAAATAACATGTATTAATTTGCATCATTACTTTGATGATAACTAGCAAAAAAATGCATATTATAATGTTCCGTGTCGATGCGGTTTTTATATAGGCTAGAGGTGCGTTTACCAGGTTGTTTGGTGAAATGCATGCAGGTGAATTGTAAGTTAGCATGATATGATATGATATGAGATCTAAATGGACCAGCACAAGATGCGCTTCAAAGAACAGGGCAAACAGAAAGTGATTCTACCTTGTACATGAAAACACACCGAGATAAGGAAACTATGGAGCTTAAGATCTTACCAAAGTGAAATGACCCTTTATAAATCAGTTCATCATTGGCAAGTGCTTTTGCCCTGAAATAGCAGCTAATGATATGCAAATTGAATAAAACACTGATATGTAGCCTACGAAATAGAGAACATACACAGATGACTTACTGTAACGTATTTCTTTTGTTTAAAGTGTAGTTCATATAA
The DNA here is from genome assembly GCA_029718625.1 of Synaphobranchus kaupii. NCBI lineage: Eukaryota > Metazoa > Chordata > Actinopteri > Anguilliformes > Synaphobranchidae > Synaphobranchus > Synaphobranchus kaupii. The sequence continues at coordinate 14,738,916 of CM056395.1, forward strand.
ACTGAAATGTGTACATGCTTTGGAAGGCAAAACAGACATTTCATACAATAGCTATTATTTTACCAAACATAGCTTTACTCTGAGGCCAAGGATGATCTCCCCCAAACTTTGATTTCCATATCTGGTAACACAGAATAACTAACTGTGCTCAAATAGTTCAAAAGGTAGACTAGCTCTCTTATGTAGTTGGCGATGCAGATATCTTAACGAGGCCTAAAAAAAATCTACTCAAGTACAAGTAATGGATTACTTCCCACCACTGAGAGTGATCTATGTCAAAGCCATGTCAGTGGAGAGAAGACATAGCCTGATTAAAGCCGGGATCTATTTTCACACAGTGGTCTCATGGGTAGAGAGTCTGTTATGACCTTGACATGTCCGTTGACTAGTACACCGGTAACCTCTGTTTTACACCGTTACACTTGCCTGCTTGCTTACCCCGTGCCTTGCTGTTTTAAACATATACAATGTGTCGTATGTAAGGATACAACCATCCTCCCACACACAGACGGAGACGTACACAAACGCACACGCACACGACGCGCACATGCACTCACACACTGTGAGTGTGCGCGCGCTTAACATCCCTTTGTCTTATAGATTATATAGTCAACATAAATCTTTCTTTTTTCGTGCTAAATATTGCGCGTTATATAAGAATACTTGAGGACTAAAACAGGCCATTCGATGTGTCTAGACTTATCATTGAAATACATATATTCTGGTCAGATGACAGACAGTCATCGGTGCAGCAATGCAGAATGTGTCATGCTTACACCCCTGCCCCCCTGGAAACCAAGGCGAAGCCAAGCACAAGAAACGTCTCGCCCCCTGGAGTTTTTAACGGGTCAAGTTTCGGGTTTTCAGTATGACAAAAACACAGAACTGCAATGCACCCCCGTATTATAGATTTCAGGTAAACATGAACAGGGCCAGAGGTATCAAGACGTTCAAACCGCAGGCTGTCACATGCCAGAGCATCTTTGAATGCGTAAATGGGCTGCTGCGTAAATGGGCTGCTGCGTTGACTTCCCCCCTGGGATGCGGGGCAAGCCAGTTTGCGGTTTCTCACTTCAGAGCCTCTGATGAGCCCGTCCTTTCATTTTGATTTTGATCAAAAGTGTAATTGTTAGGTGCGTGCTGTATTATTAGGGGCACGCCGCGGCTCCCGACTTTCATGTTTAGCGTGCAGAGCCGTGACGAGGACCACATAAATGAAACACGGGCGTTGTTACATGGAGATAATGACGCCCTGCTCATGACCAATGAGAGGCTTTAGAAATGACTCAAGTGACCTGTGTGAACGGTATGATGATGCTAAATATACTGTATTAAAGGTGTACTATTCTCAGTGTGAACTTGTCTTCATGGCTATGCCATCATTGACGTATATTTCCTAGCCACCCTTAGGAGCAGTTTCCCTTAACGTATTAATTAACCTTTTAAGTAAAAAATATTGCACCCATTACAACCGAAATAATATTTTTTTGTGCTTGTGGCGAGACACAGACATGCCACTCCATCTCTGCCTTGGCTCTGTCACTGCTCCGAGCAGTTTAAGCCATCGAAATCCAGAGCAAACCGACTACTTTAGACATTGGGAATGTGAAAATAATTACTGAGTCGTATCAATAAATTAGCTCACGCTTGTCCAGACGACTGATGGCTGGGATATTATTGGCCACAGGGTTTACCGGGGGGATGTGGGTTGTCTGTTCTGCCCATAGGTTAAATGTGCAATGTGCGAGGAATGATGTATGCATCCTTTTTAAATATTAAAACACCTTTAATGATGTTCCATTCCTCCAAGCAAGTGCTCGGCTCTCTGGGCAGATGCGTCTTCGCTCCTCGAGCATCCTACAGAGAGGAGACTTGCTTCACAAAGCTATCACGTACCCTGCAGTACGTAATAATGCATGCACGTGCCCTGCATACATCATTGCGAAGCATCGCTGGCGCGTGTGCCAACTCAAACCATGTGAATTCAGATATGAGCCTACTGAAGTTTCAGGGGTAAATGGATGATTTAACAGGATCCTGATTTTTCAACTGAAAAAAAATCTTTCACTACAATGCGTGCAACACAACCTTTTTTACTTAATTACTTTTACTTTGTATAGCATTTTTTAGTTTTTTTATTATATATTATAGTTTTATTTTATTTTATAGATTATAGTATATTATTATACCCCCATCTCCTCTCGGAGTTTCCGATTACGTGTTCATGGGCAGCGCTGCACCCTACTCTCAGTTTATGAGAGCGCTGACAGCACATTCTCTCGTCGAAAACTGTGTCAGCCTCTGGTTTAATTTTTTTTTCTCTCTCCACGACCAGTTTGCCCTGACATTTAATCAGAGCCGGGAACTTCATATTCAGCTTGTGCGGGCAAACTGCGGACGCCCAACTGACCAGAGGGGGTTCACTGGCGCTGAGACATGACTGAGATCCCGAGACTGATATCCCTCCCTCCCCAGGCGATGTTACAGGCGATTATGCACCGGCCTTCCCTGCCCTTAACGGGATCAGCCACCCGCCACAACTTGTTTTTGGAGGGGAAAAAAAATAATATTAGCGTTAGCCTGAGTGACAGACAAATTCAGAGCTTGAATTATAATAGTCTTCTTTTAGTTTAAATATTTAGTTAAATAAATATTTGATTCGCGATGCAGAGACGGGGAGCCCATAACTCATAACTCGTAGCTGTCAGGACGGGTCAAGAATATTTCTTAACACCAACTGCTGCTCGTCCCTAAGGAAACCCATCAAATGACAGCCCCGGTCCCTTGTACTCTTCTGCCTTGCTATCTGCAGAGTTAGATCTCACTAGACTGGTCTTATCACACTCCGTTTTCTTTTTTACTCAACTGAATGTCAACAACGCTTTCTTGGCATAGGAAAACAACATAAAAATGTTCACCGGATTAGCGAAGAACCGGAGAGTTCCGAAAGGCTTTGATCCTGTAGCACTCTGCCCATTCACTGAAGTCTGGCTGTCCACTGCATTAAGCATTGATCACGATCCATTCTTATATATGGGAGGGCACGTGTCGGTGTCCGTCCGGTTTCATGTGTACTTAGGCGGCAGTGTAGCATAATGGTTAAGGAACTGGCCTTGTAACCGAAAGGTTGCAGGTTCGATTCCCAGGTAGTACACTGCCGTTGTACCCTTGAGCAAGGTACGTAACCTGAATTGCTTCAGTATATACCCAGCTGTATAAATGGATAATATGTAAAAAATGATAAAAAGGTTGTGTAAGTCGCTCTGGATAAGAGCGTCTGCTAAATGCCTATAATGTAATAATGTACTCCTGCAACGAGGGCTGGTTTTCTGGGGAGGATTTCCTGACACAATCGCCACTACATTTGTCATCGGAAAGCTCCAAGTGTAACACATACAGAAGTTTCCTGGAAGAAAATGATTAATTAAAAATGTTGACAGGCTGATGATGGCCTGCGTGATAGGCCTACGCAAAGCTGCACAGAGCGAGCGCTCCCAAAGGAACGGCCGCTCAGTTAGGCCTGCGACCTGTGCTCCCTGGATTACGGCCTAATGGGCCGCTGGCGTTGAACTACTTCCAGCTCCCTTTGGGGGCGACACAGGTTTTTTTCCAACCACTGAAATCGTGTCCGTTTCACTCAGCGAGTTCTCTCACACGAGACCGGTAACTGCATCACCAGATACGGTGTCCTGGAAGCTTACACAAACCCTTACCCACGTGTCTTTTTTAAGAACTGCGTAGCATTTTGTTAAGCCTGTTTTAAAATAAGTGATTTTGATAATGTAACATGGAAATGTGCCTGAAATGCATATGTTTCATGGTACCTGATTGCCGTGCAGCTTGCTTTGTTCTATGAATCACAAAGCAATCAGCCTGCGTGGTACGATGCAATGATTATTAATAAGCATTATGGCATAATTATATTCTCAAAAGGTTCTTATTGCTCCGAGTCTGTGCATAATTAAGGCCACTTTTGATTCAGGACTTAGCATACATTGTATTGGTCATGTGCCCCATTCAAATCAATTAAGGATTTACTCATGCTTATATGATAATTTATTTAGCGTCCCTTTATTAACAATGGATTTTAATGCGCGCTGAAACCCATTGTTCTCTTAACTCAGTTCCACTCCCCAGCCGGAATAGTCCGTAAGCAAGTTAATTTGCGTCTTTAAATTGGTTGATTACAGTGAACGGTGGCGGCTCGATACCGCCTCATAATTCGAATAGATTTCACATTACCCAGGATGACGGTGCAATGCGAATCTCTCCTTCACCGACTGGATTAAAATAAACATTTTTAAAAATCTGAAGAAAAAGCAGCACGTGGCACGATTGGATGCCAGTGCGGCTCAACTCTGACGCCACTGTCCCCCCTGCGCATATGGCACAAATCCTCGGCCGTGATTCTGATTGGAAATAAAAAAGCACCACTCCCACTCATGCCTAGCAGAAGGGTGCCACTATAAATTTGGGCACTTCTGCGTCGGCGGAAAGCGAAGCTGTGAAACAGAAATGAGAGAGCTCTTATTCCTCTAAGAACAATCTCCAAATGCATTAAAAGTGCCCAAAGATTATTTTCACTCTGTCAGATGTCCGTAATATGCCAGACAACATTAAAAAAAAACAGAAACGAACGGCGTACAATTCAATTTACGAGCCTCCGGAGAAGGTTGCTGCCTCACACGAGCGAAAGCTAACATGAGAACAGGTAGAATACCGTACTGTGTATGTAACATGCACATAATGTGCTTGAAATACTATCACAAAGTTAGCGCCGTGCATTTTAAGCGGCACAAATGGAGCTCACTAATCAACGGTGGTTGGAAGTTCTGACAGAACAGGATAAAATGCAATCTGCTGGAGAATAGAAGTTCAACCTTATCCATTATTTACAGCGACTTCTGCATGCATGGACTCTCATCTTGCCAGAAGCTTATATCTGCGATCTCAATAAAATCAAATCAAAATAAATAAATAAAATTAAACTATCGAATAGTGGGTTGAAATTTGTTTTGATTTGGCCAGGGCTATGATACCTACGCCAGCCACTATACTCCCCGTTGCCAGAGGGCTGTTTAAAAGAGTATGTGAATATGCAGACAGTAGCCTATATTGTGAATCATCCTTACAATGAAATTTAAATGTTCTCACTTTCTCTCATCCTTATGCCTTTTGTTCCAGCCAAATAAATGAATGAATAAATACAATATTCACCTTCTAACATCAGTACAGTGCCCAGCCATATGTCTCTGTTGGTTTATTGTTGCTGTTTAAGTATTCTGTGTGCTCTAATAGTATTCACTCATGGGAATCACACAGCGGCCTACCCACACCCCCACCCTAACCCTAACCCTACCCCCCCCCTTATAACAGCACCACCACTGTAACTTAACTGGACACTGTAACCGAACTATACCTCTCTTCAAGTGCAACAATGGAAATATTTATCACCACTGTGACTGTTCCTCTATCTATTGACATATTTATTGTTGTTGCAACTAATCTGTTCTATGCAATATATCTTCTAGTGCAATAATCTGTTCTGTGCAATATCCCTTCAAGTGCAATAATCTGTACAGTATTATTTTGTTCTATTTATTTATATTTTTGTATCTTATACTCTGTAGTGTTTATACTTTATAGTTTTTATCCTTAATTGGGCATCTACAGGCTTGCTCCAAACGGCATTTAATTGTACTTGTACAGTGACAATAAAGGTATCTATCTATCTGTTTTTGAATGCTGAACTATTTTGTTACTCTACAATGCCTTCATACGGTAGATGAATGGATAGGTGTATAGAGATGGGTAAATAGGTATTTTTCACAATGTTATGCATGCATGGGTTTCGAAAAAAAGAAAGCATATTTTTTCTGAATGCTTATTTTATTATCACCATTTTTATGTTTCTTTTGTGGCTGACACTGATACACTCAAGTGAGTTTGGCCATTGCACAAGCTGTGCATCGCATATTTAGTCAGACTTTTTGACCTGGGTCATAATCAAGAAATTATGTGCTTGTCCTGCTCATTTATGCAGCGACACCTTTCCGCCGTCAATATGCTGGAGGCTCACGGCCGTTCAGCCGGAGATTTCTAACCTGTGAAGACGCCGCAGCCAAACTAAGCCCTGCGAATGAAAAACAATCTGGGAGACGACGAGTCGCGAATCCTCGCCAAGTCGGAACCGTCATCGCGCTCCATCTTTATGACGGCGCCTGTCCCGCTTCATCGGGAACGCGGGAGGCGGCAGCGTTTCGGCCCCCCCCGAATCGACCGCTCGGTTGCGGCGAACGCCGGCCTCCGTTCCGTCACCGGTCAGCCGCGACTGGCGGGACGCATTCTGCTTCGTCCCATTAAAGGTAAAGTGGGTTTAAGTGAGCCAAGGTTCCTTTGGTTACCGCTACATTGCGTTCGTCCCAATGATACGCCAGGTGCCCTTTCCCGTAGTGCCTAGTGGGGCTGTGGGTTTGTAAACCGGTCTCTGGCTTCCAGACAAGTGCGTCAGAGGAGCACTTTGACTGCAGTGCCCTTCCTGCGCGGTGGGGGGTAGCACTGCAGTACATTAAGAGCTACAATTGTAAATTCAATATTATTTTTTATTTTGTTTTTAAAGAGAGAAGGCAGCTACACAAGGTTTCCTTTGTATGCCCGGTATCTGCACAGGGACCCAGTGTCCATGCAGTACTGTTCCCTATTGCAGCGATGCACTTGAGCAACGCCGTACTGTGGCAGTCCGGATGACAGTTTGTCTTTCGCCATTTCCGTGTTCATCGTCCGCGGGCGAATACACCGTGGCGAGCCGAACATGAGCGTTGGCGGACGATTTGAACATTTCCGTGTTTCATTACCCTTTTATTTTAAACGAAATTGGTTTATGTTTTAACGTGCGTTTGATATCCCGCCGTCACGGCGCATGGACGCATGATCCAGGATATGACCGGACTGTTGCGTATAGGGCGGCTCCGTCTCATTTCCCTCTTTTATTAGTACGGCGATTCCCCTCGAGTCGTCGCGCAATGCATATGGATTTGAGCCGGGCTTTATCGGCGCGTAAACTGAGAGACGATGGCCCGTGTCCCCTCGTATGAATTCTCCACGCAGTCGTTCGGTCCCCGAGGCCGCTTTGCGATATTATGTCCCGTTGCCCTTACGCAGTGCGCCTTTGTGCTCCGTCCGTGATCCGAGAGTATAACTCGCCCGTCGCGGCCGTTTCCTATTGGACGGGGGGCTGCCTTGAGTCCTCCCTCTGGGAGAGGTCGGCACCTTTGAAGGCAGCGGATGACGAGCAGATTCGGGGCGCCGGGCGACCCGAGTTTAATCTCAGCCGCAAAGCAGCGAGGCCCCTCCGGCGATCCGGTGTATAAATATATCCCTAAGATCACGGAGGGAGCAGGCCCTTCTGCGACACACTACCATTCTGCCTCTGCACTCACTGCTGGAGGGTTGGGGGGTCTTTCACGGGCGGTTGGGGGGGTGGAGGGTTTGGTCCGGGGGGCAGGGTGAAAGATTCCCCCATCACGTGCCGTAAATGACCCCATCCATCTCTGCCTGTGACTGGCGCCGCTGGGAATCGCTCTTGCTGAAACATGTCATCGCTCAGCAAAAAGGCTTGCAAGGCAGGTGCTGTGGTTGAAGGCGGGGGGCATTGGGGTGTGGGGGTGTGCTCTAGCTGCAGGAGGAGGCTCCCTGTATCTCAGAGAAACGTTTGTACTACACGATGCATTAAATTCATGGTCCTGTGATGCTGCCATGGCCATTCTGGAGTATTACGTTCTGTATCACCTCGGCCGTTTGCGTCGATCGTTGCTTATATCAACATTTTTTCAGCTGTATGCGTGTGGCACTGCTGGGACTCAGGTAAAGTGCCTAGCTTGACGTCCTCAAGAGCTCCTCCATGGATGGGATTCAAGCTTGCGGTTTTCTGGTTATTGGCATTGCTACTGCATTACTGCTGCTTAGCAATGTCCGCTCGACTTATAATACACATATAGCGTCGACGCAGCCGGGCGTCCTGACTGCGGGGGACCTTAAACGGCGCGCGTGTCAGCTGCGAATCCTGCCGCGCCATGACGTAGGCGAAACATCAAATATTAATGGTGACAAATCAGCAGCCGCCTTGCCTGTCAGCCCGGCGTGGCGGGGCTCCAGCTGACGTCTGGGCCTGGGATGAGTTACATCGCAGGAGCCCTTTCAACCGCTCCGGCAGCTCCCGTGTGGGCGTGGGTTTGTACGACACGACCACCTACTGACTCGCGTTCCTACTGATGATGATGATGGCGGTGACAATGATGATTATTATGAATAGTATTGTTATTATTGCATACCCACTCAGTTCCATTGTTTTATGCTTATGGTGTGCAGTTAATAATAGCCCTTTGATGCATTTGCTGACTGTTTTTATGCACTAGGCGTTGGGCGGGAGCTTGCTGTCAATGTCTGGGATCACATAAAACAGCCCTATAAAACATTAATTGATACTTGCAGGCCCATGACTTTGCTGTACGCACACAGAGTGCGTGCGTGCGTGCGAGCGTACGTGCGTGCGTGCGTGCTTGCGTGTGTGTAGCGGTGCAGACACACACACACACACACACACACACACTGAGAGGAACTGGGCTCCCTGACGCTTGAGCCCCAATTAGCTCAAGTAGGTCTTTGGTAGGATTAAGCTCAACCCTTTTCCAGCGCTGTGGTTTTAATGGTTTGAGACGGTGGCTCGAAGGGCTCTGTTCCCTCACCGCTTCTAGCATGCGCACGGGGTGAGATGCGGCTCGATCAGTACATGTGACAGAGAAAGAAAAAAGGAACCAAAAAAAGGGGATTTACAAATCCTCAGTGCTTAAAATTAATTTCATTTAGCGATGCTTGACTGGCCCTCATGCACCCATGCAGTACAACGGTATGGACACCCAGCGGTGTGTCTTTGTTGACTCACCACATACTCTTGAGCTCCTTGTTTTAATACTTTTTGGAAGAGGAAGGGGGTAAACGGAGGTCACACATTGTTATTCCTATTGATATATTTGGCAGACATCCTCACCCAGGCTGACTTACTGAGCATCAGAAGTTACACTGCAGAATAAAAATGGCAAATGATGAGATGTGGTACAGCGGGGGGTTCCCAAATTAGGTTCCACAGATCCTCAGGGGTCCTCCCGAGACTCCCAGGGGGGCCCTCAGCCAAATGGAACACAAAATGAATTCCTGCTAAACAGTTGGTGTATATCTCAATATTTCCTGAATTACATTTTAGGCTTTCAGATAAAACAAACATGCTGTTACATTCTTGCGAATATTGCGTTTACTAAATATTTGTATTATGCTCAATAGCTAGTGTTATGTACATCCATAATATAGTAACACCATGAATTAGGTATGGTTACCTTGTACTAGTCCATTTTAAATAAGCTGCCAAATGAATAATGTGTCACAGGCTAACTAAATTATGGTCCACCTGATAGCCTTTAAGACCCCAGGCTATAAGTTGTTAGTTTTAAGAGCCCTTAAGAATAAAAGGTTTGTGAATACCTGCAGAACTGCATTGCCCTCCATCTACAACTAGCTTAGCTTAAGCTAGCTGTAGGCATGGTCGTGCGGTGGTCAGCACTGTCACCTTGCAAGAAAGAGGCTCCTCTCCGTGTCCAGTTTGCATGGTCTCCCTTTGTTTGTTTGTTTTTTCCTCCCACGTCAAAGACATACATTTCAGGTTCGGTATGCTCCTGCCATTGTCCTTGACCAAGGCACTGGCCTCAGAACTGGAGTTGGTCCCCGGGCGCTGCACTGTGGCTGCCCACTTCTCCCAAGTCGGATGGGTCAAATGCAGAGGCCAAATTATCCCACGGGGTTAACAAAGTATAACAAACTTAAACCTAAGGTGACATGCCCCCCCCCCCCCCCCCCCTTTTTCACACCTTATTCCCTCCCTGCTGGGTAAGGTACTTAGGGGGAGGCCAAAGGTGTCATGGTTATTAGCAGGTTGCCTTGATTTGCCTTGTGCTAGGAAGGAAAAGATCTTAAGATTAGGAAGTGTTTTAGTTAGTTCAGTTTGAGTTAGTTTAGTCAATTCGTAGTGGTGCTGAGTTTTAGTTGGGGCTGTGGAGTTTTTGGAGCCGTGAAAATTTTGGGAGTGTCACGTTGCGCAGTGGAGTCTACATACAGAGACAATTTTTCCTTGGTCCTTGGAGTTTTTACAACTTTGTTTCTTTTGCGCTGGAGGAGGGTAATACTGACAATTTCTGTCTTATCGGTCTCTCTCTCTTTTCTGGTAATTTCAATTTAATGTTTAAATGTCTTTTTTTTAATTATAAGTAGTGAGCCTACATTCATCACTTAATGTATGATTCCAATTAATTATTCCAATTGACTGTTTTCCTGTAATAAAACTACTTAATCTTAAGATCTGATTTAGACTTTGTTTTGACTTGTTGGTTGATCCACCAGGTTACTGTTTGACTTACCTATCAAGGAATTTGGAAATTTAATTGATGATTGTTATTTTTAATAATAATTATTAAATTAAATCCATGAAATATAATTAAATATATGGTTGAGTGAGGGGTTTCAGCACGCGATAGAACATCAGAATATAAACACATTTTTACTCAATCATCGCTTCCACGACAACTATATCTGTATCGTCTTCTGTTATATTCAAACGGGTGTTAACTAACGGTATTTTATTGCACTTGTAATTTATATCCTTCCATATCAATGAGGTCAAATGTAGCCAGAGAGGACTGAGGTAGAAAAGTGATCAATGGGATGTCTCCTCTACTTGAGTGAAAGCGAAAGCAAGGTTGCCAAAATTCACTTGCTCAGCACTTACAGCAGTCATGTCCCAGTTGCAGTCATTCAATTGCTCACGTCCATAATTAAAATAAACTGAAATGCCAAGAGCAAGGCAAACACCCAGCAGGCAACTTGAATTTTGTAATGTTACCTAAAGTGAGCGTTTGTGTTTATATATTTATTTACACTCCTTTTGGAATGTTTTTTTTTTAATAAGTGGTTGACTCCAAGGCACTTTGTAGAGTAGCTCTAGAGCACGGAAACACACAGCATTTAACAATAACTACTTGGTTTTAATTAGAGTACCCTGCTGTGATTTACTTACAACATGTTATAGAGAACAGTGCTGGGTGAATGAGTTGTCCCGTAAATGACCTGTATTTAAAATACATTTCTAATTATGTCGTTCTAAAGTAGGCTTTTTCCCTTTTAAAGTCATTTGTGCTAGTAGCGATGCTGAGTTAAGAGACTACAGGAAACTTTCATGGAAAATTAGTTTTTGAGCCGACAACAGCTCATCCATTTATTTCATCTGTGAGAGCGAACCTAACTTGATATCTAATGCAGAATATTTTTGTAGAAATTATTCTTGCCTTAAGGCCTTCAAGACTTTGTCAGATTTTACCTTGCATGGGAAGACAGACAGTACATGAAGACACTGATTTATGGTGGTAGTCCGTGTTTAATCCTGTGGTTGGCAGGTCTAGTCCTTAAGTGCCAACAATGTTTATGATTATTTTCCCTCCAATAATTGCATAATTGGATCTGTTAGCCTTGGGCACACAATCCCTCTGAATGATGAGAAGATGAGCATCATTCTACATCAAGAGAAATGGCTGTTTACAAGCCATTGAATTTGAATTTCAGCTCATTTTATGGTTTTGAGCAAAAAAATATTTTGGAATGATTAAAAATATATTGGAATGCTCTATATTAGGGTCTTGTTTAAAGGCACTTTTTTATATAGCTGTAAACATGTTTGTAAGGCTACCTTATAATGAAAGTTATTTATCCGTTTCGTTATTTCAACAATTCTGAAATAATATTGTAAATCAGACATTATACTATTGGGGGAATACAAGTATAAAAGTTGGGGGGGGGTCTACGTTCATGGGTACTTCTCTTTGGTTGGAAATATAAATATATTAAATGGAAAAATGTAAATGTGATGACTCACTTTCCAAAGCTTCCAAGGAGACTTGATTCAGGAAGGGAATTATACAGCCATAGGAATATTCATGGATATACAGTATTAAGAGAACAACAGGAAGCATCAACATCAATACATTTCGGCATCTGCGCAGCATTTTGTGGCCTTCGTCAGGGAGTGAGTGACAGAAGCCACACCCCTTACAGAGCAAATCTACGGAGGTGCTGTCAATCGGTCGTGTCGACCACATGGTCATGATTCTCGTACGAGCAGAAATAGACAGCTCAGTATCACCGGAGTCTGGCGGCTGTGTGCCTGTGTTAATGTGACACTGGTGGTCCTAACCGAAAGCAAGGTTTGTGTGGGAGGTGATTACCTGTGTTAATGTGACACTGGTGGTCCTAACCGAAAGCAAGGTGTGTGTGGGAGATGATTAACGCACGACGCAGCCGAGGTGGATGTGCTCCAGCTATGACTCTTAAGTGCCCGTGCGAGTGCGTCAAATCAAACTCTGTGAAATCCGGCCCAAAGTAAAGAGTGAAGAGAGAGGGGGGGGTGGTGTGTTGTGAGAGACTGTCTGCAGTACTGCAGTAAATTCAAGCCGGGTGCTCTGGCTGAAGGTCTTTTCCCATGATACATTTCCATTTTCTTTTCCCAATGTGAGGTGGGCAAAGTGGATTCAGACAGCAGGCGGAGGGCCTCCAAATATTGTTTTCCAGATTTGAGCGCAGACAGAATAGCCTCTCGCAGAAGAAAATATATAACTGTCAATTACTATGCATTGTTTTCTTTACGCATTTCACATTCTATTATGAGTTTACGCGTTGCAAAATATTGGACGAAAAAGAGAAATATAAAATGCATATATACAACACTGTCAGTAATCCGACAATATATGGCATGGCATACGTTTTGACACGCGTTGAAATATTTCTTCATTTTTGATGACTCATTCTGCCTTAGATTTAAACTCTTATCGAATTGTCTCAGCCGAGAGTGTTGCACTGCGTATTGTGGGATGTGTTAGTGTGTGCGTGCGTGCGTGTGAGACTGTTAGACTGTGTGTGTGAGATTGTGTGAAGTACTTAATGTTTCAGCATCTGCACCATATTGATTGTCCTGTTAACAGTAATTGTTGAGAATAGTAAGCATTGGAGTAAATTAGTGTCACTTTGCGATTGTGTGAGTATCGGCCAAGTATTAAGTACCAGCAGTTAAGACAAGTGTTTCTTGAGCTTCGCTTTCCCCTTCCGCATTTATTTCACAAAAAGCACTTTAATTTCATGATTATTTCATTTTAATGTATGCTAGCTTTTTCAGGACATGGACAAAACGACCCTCTGGGCCTCTGTATTTAATATTTTGTATTACTTCGTCTTGGTCTGCAGAACTTTACCTGATTCAACAAGTTATGCTGATTAAGGCATTGTGAACACTGCCAAAAGACTATGCTTGTTTGACGTAATCGAAATATATTTTGATCAATCACTAATTGCTGTGTTGTGAAATTAATATTTAACACATTTTAACTGAGTGGCACGTGGTTACTTATGCATTTAATATTTTTCCTTTCTTTCCCAGCCTTTCTTTCCCAGTATGTCTCGTTTAATTTGGTCCAGCGTACCTTCGTCATCACCTCTGTGGATTATTTCAAAGCAACCTTTATTGTTACAAAGCGATAAAATCGCAGACAAAGGCTCCGACCTCTACCCCCTGACGCAGCATGCGGTAACTGCCCTTCTGCTTTCTCTCCCTATAGATCTGATTATTTTTACAGCCGTCAGACAGCCTCGCGCTGAGAAAACATAAGATGTCCATAACTCAGACAGATAGAGCGATCGCATGGCAACCGGAATCCTGTGCACCAGCTGCATTATGCACAGATCATCTTTTTTCCCATCATGCAATGTGGCACGCTGGAGACCTGGGCTTTGGTTCCCTGTCGCTTCACCCTTGAACAAGCTCATATGTAATACTGTGTGAACTTATGTCCCTCGCCCTCAATAAGCCAGTCTGCCTGATAACACTTTTTTTTTTTTAATGCTGAAATGGATATGGAATGATTGTTTTATACATAGCCATATCTATATGACTGTATGTATGTGTGTAGGTATGCATACAAAATGGGGGACTGAATGAAGTTTTCTACTGAATAATGAATCACTGAGATAACTTGGTACAGGTTTAAACTTACATTTGTTTATCATAATTGAGGATGAAGCACATTGTGCTATGATTGGCCTGAGCTCAAGTGCCCTTGAAGTGAAATCTCTCCCATGGTTACGGGAGGGAAGTGGTGCAGTGGTTTTCAGTCTCAGTCCTGGGGACCCACTGTGCATGCTGCTTTCAGTCCTGGGGACCCACTGTGCATGCTGCTTTCAGTCCTGGGGACCCACTGTGCATGCTGCTTTCAGTCCTGGGGACCCACTGTGCATGCTGCTTTCAGTCCTGGGGACCCACTGTGCATGCTGCTTTCAGTCCTGGGGACCCACTGTGCATGCTGCTTTTTATTCCAGTTAATTTCCTAATCAATGAAAGTCGTTGAAGACGAGTCCTTACGTGATTTTGTCACTTATTCCCACACATTACAGGTTTGGCTCATTCTCTCTTATTGGACACTTAATTTTTCACATGTAAGTTTCAGTGTCCGGTCCACACTATAAACAATCAGGACCCCAATGATTTCTCCTGTCGATCTTAAATTTCATTCATTAAAAAAAATAATAATAATAATCTGGGCTCGTTCGGTTACGGCGCCATGCCGCGGTGCATGGATGAGCCTCACAGCCTCGGAACGAATCTGGACCGTGCCAGTGCCGACTGTGGCCGGTAGCTTTATGGGGCCACGTGCAATTGCCGATTGCGTCACCCAGGGCATGGGAGGGTTCAGTTGTTAAGGGGTCTGCGTTTCATCGCTCTCTAGTGACCCCCCACTGGTCAATCAGGGCCATTAAAAAAAACAAAAAAAACATTTGGGTATCATTTGCTATATAACAAATAAAGAAAGCACATAGCACTCATAGTGTGTTAATGCTCTAGTGTACTGATACACTGGTACAGTCCATTGATATTTCTGACATTGTGTGACCATCATGGGTAAATCATACTTGAATAGACATTAAGAATCTATATACGAACAAATAACAGCTCTTTACAATGAAACCCAGCATACAAAGTGGCTCCCCAGGGTTGAGGTTTAAAAAGCTGATTTAGATTCTCCGAAAGAAACGGTATGAAGCACTGTAGCACTCTCTAATGCCCGTCATACTGTTACTACCTACAGCGCCTTTATATGAGTTGAGCCTTTATTAACATTCACCTCGGATAAGGCATGTAGAAATTGAATTCCGTGTATTTTACATGAACAAAACGTGGACCAGGATATTAGCTCGGCAGATACCTTCATCCAAGGTATGGGGTTTTATGGATTATGTATTTATACGGACGAATGTTGTCTGCAGAGTGGAGGATTAGGCACGGCGTGGCTTTTTAGTGTGAAAGAGCTTATCGCGTCCGCCCTGGGATTTGATTCAACAACCTTCTGGATTCCGGCTCCCTCCTCTGAGCGGCTGCCGGCGGTGCAGGGATGATAGGCACCGTGGCCAGCTAAGGTCCAAACATTCTGCCGTCATGTAACTGGGTGTTATAGATGTGCCCCTCTGGAAGTGCTTTTTTAAACAGTGCGCTTTGCTTCGTGCGTGCGTGCGTGCGTGCGTGCGTGCGTGCGTGCGCATGCATATACATATACAGTTGAAGTCGGAAGTTTACATACACTTAGGTTGAAGTCATTAAAACTTAACCACTCCACAGATTTCATGTTAGCAAACTATAGTGTTGGCAAGTCAGTTAGGACATCTACGTACTTTGTGCATGACACAAGTAATTTTTCCAACAATTGTTTACAGACATAATATTTCACTTTTAATTCACTATATCACAATTCCAGTGGGTCAGAAGTTTGCATACACTAAGTTGACTGTGCCTTTAAATTTTTAATATTTGGTCGCATATCCTTTGCTTGCCATGACTTACTGATGTCTGTGACCCAACAACATCAAAAGACTCTTGATATCTTATTTTCTGGTACTCTTACAAGCGATACTATAATGTCTCTACATTTTAATGGATCTCTATGGGAATTGGGGGGTGGGACTAGATTTAGCTGTAAATTATGCTGGAATAGTATGGAATACATGATTGGTAAAATGGCTGTAAGTCATCAAGGGTCTGAGGTATCAAACAAGCCTCAAACCATCACTCTGCTGCCAGATATGCAGCAGATATGGATGGATCACTTTAAGGGTTGTTTCTCCTGACAAATTTTTCTATTGAACTCTGGAAAAATAAGTCAGGAGAAGAAACCCTTCAAGTTATCCATCCATATCTACTGTATTTCTGGCAGCAGAGTGATGATTTAAGGCTTGTTTGATACGTCAGACCCTTGATGACTTAGAGCCATTTAGCCAACCACGTGTTTCCATACTGTTCCAGTGTAATTTACAGCTAAATCTAGTCCCACCCCCCAATTCCCATAGAGATCCATTGAAATGCAGAGAAGTTATAGTATCGCTTGTAAGAGTACCTCAGTCAGGGGTCTTCGAGAATCTGTTCATAAATATTTTTATGAAAAATCATGCACTTTAAAAAAAAGAAAAAGGAAAAAGGTGAATGCTTGCTGTATTTGGTACTGTCCGGTTGTGGTGAGTAAGCTAAGAGATGAAAGTTGCAAGATAGCAGGGTCGTGAGCGAGCGTTTTTTTTTTCCGTGAGTTTCCAGTCACCACTCGTGTTCAGCTGCCTCAGTGGTTACTCTGAAACGCCAGTCTATAATGAGGTACGCCTCTACACGAGATGAGAATAATTTCAAACTACCGCAGAGAAGCCACTGTCTGTGTGATGATACGTGCTGTGCAGCAAGCCCTTATGTATACATCTTTGTTGTCTATGCACCAAAAGTTTTTTGTTTTTTTTAATCACTGAGAACGACTGAAGATTTACAACGCGCGGGCTCCTGTGATTGCGGTGTTTGTCTTTTCCCGCTGAGCTTGCTTGCGTGTCAGGCGGCCTTGCAGAATGGCTTCTGCGCGCGCTCCGGTGAGAAATGATTAAAGCGTGTTTTTTTTTTTTGCGGCGGCAGCTCGCTCCGGTCGGGCCAGAAATGTAACCTGGAGAAACGGGCTGCCGCCGGCGTGCCGGGAGAGCCGCGTGAGCGCTCGTATCGCGGCGCGCGGCTTTTGTTTGCTTCCCCTCCGTTCGTCTGCTCCCGTCTACGCGGGACTGCCGCCTTCGCTGCCGACTGAAGGCCGACTGCTCCCAGCATGCTCCGGTGCTGTAATATTATTTCACCTACAGTGAGCATACAGTTGTGTTGTGATGCTTTCAGGCTGTTATGGAAATGGTCGCCTTTTACGGTGCCCTCTGTTACATTAGAGCCGCGGTAACATGCAGAGCAACCCCTCGGGACGGGACGGGGCGATGTTCCAGCTGTGGGCGTGGCCCTCCCGTTGCATTGCATCGTCCCACAGCGCCGTGATTCCTGTATGAATCCGGGGAAACTGACCCAATCTAAACCCTGTCCCTCAAGTAATTATCTGGCAGACACATTAACACTTTATCACTTTATTCTGGGCACTGATGTCTGATCAGTCTTTTTTTCTTCCTATTTTTCTCCCAATTTAGTAGCCAATTGAACCCCTATTCTAATTCAATTCCCCCCGTGTAGCAACCGCTAGAGAATCACTGCTACACCACCCCGTCAGCCGGCAGTAGGACGGAAGGGCACCACGTCCTCTTCAGGGCGCGACTCCTCCTAAGGCTCCTGACCGTGATTCCAGCTCGCCCAGGGCCGCTATGCGCGCAGCGATTCTCTTGCTTTTGAGTCTCACGTCCCAAAGCGGTCATGAATATTCATGACCAAATTTGCATAACCAGATAAAAAAGTATTTTTTTTTCCTAAATGGTTCAAGATTTCATTAAATGCATAGAAAAGTGTATTTTCTTATCTGCCGTCTGCAAATTTTCTCCAACTCACAATAAAAAAATAATCTCTTATAGAGTTGGTTTTATGGAAAACTTCCTCTTTGACCCCCATTCTTTCTACTCTGTTTAACCCAGTTTTAGCACTCATAGTTGCCCACTGAAGGTGAAGCCAGATATTATAATATATGTCGGTGGCATATCTCTGTACTATAAAGTCTCTGGTATAGGGTTAGCGCAAGGCTTAGTCATTGATTCCAAGGGGTTAGTCATTTAGATGACCAAACTTTTTCACATTTGGGATGTAAGACTCTAAGCCTTATGTATTTTCAGTGTAATACATTTTTTCATAATACATTACCCCCCCCCCCCCCCCCCCACCCCGACAATAAACATTCCCTTGTACACTTAATTCTTGTACATACATTACATTTTCTGTTCATTTACAAATACGGTAGGTTGAGATATACTGCTAGTGGATACTCATTCACTTTGTTGAAATTAATCTGAACTCATAACTCTTTGATATGCATCAGTCTTTATACTTCAGAAACTGTGCGTGCATATGAGTCAAATGGAAATCACAAAAGTGTCAAATTTATTACAAAATTGCATGCTAATGTATGTGCATGTTCAATTGTACCCTGACGTCACAATCCCGGAGTATGAAGAAAACATCAAGTGTCAAACCCCAATAAATTATTACACTCCCTTTCCATTCATAGGGTTCACTCGGTTCATCTCTTGCGGAAACTCAATAACTCTGCCTGCATAAAGGTGCTTAGTCTGTCGTATTTTATTTGCTTTGGGTGCACTGTGGAGTGTTTAAGTGTGTTTGGTAGTGGATGCTACCGGTTACCATAGAGTTGCGCTAGCATTAGCAATGTGTGTATGTCCAAAAAAAGGGACATCATGGAATTAGCTGAAAATGGTTTCCATCAATCAACTACATCATGAGTAAGTCGTAATTGAGACATTATGTCCAAAATTCGGAACTATCCCTTCAAATTGGAGTCTCTAGGCGATGCAAAAATATTTGTTTTTGCTGTACGATAAAAAAAAAAAAGATATGTATATCAGCGAAATCCATATGGGAGCTTGTGTGCTCTGCGGAGTACCTCACGGCCACACACCGCTCCCTCGGTTTCTCTTCTCCGTTCCTTTAATCCATGAATGTGAGGTCTTACGAGAAGCGCGCCATCCTCCCTGACCTTGGCGCCGCTGTCTCTCGGAGTGAGCGGGGGCATCGATCGAACGCATTAGTCTCCCTCTGGCGGGAGCGTCTCGCTGGGGGAACCTCGACGAGGTCGTCGTCGAGGGGAGAGGGCTCCGTGTCCCGGCGCGCGGCAGATTTGCGCGCGGCCGGGTTCCCTCCCTCCCTGAGCGAAGGTGAGGCTGAGCCGTACGTGTGTGTCGAGCATGTGTGTGTTGAGGGGTGAGCTCGTGGGGGATTTGTGGATTCGTAGTTATGAACGGCGGCATCTACCGCAAACCCTCCGTTGCCGCACACACTCAAGCGTGCCTGCTCCACACTTATGCCGTGCGCCGCTGTAAATTGCGATGGGACAAAGAGACCGCGAGCGGCAGTACTCAGCCCCATTGCCCCCCCCCCCCCCCCCCAGTTCTTTGCTTTTATTTCCTTTACTTTTTAATGGCAGATTGTGATGTGGGCCCTGTCAGTGTATTTACTCGCGACTCAGGAGACCGAGGATCATGGGAAGGAGAATGAGGCAAGAAGATGCAACGGCGGGCGGGCGGGGGGGGGGGGTGGGCTGAGGCCGTAACGTTTTCCCTCGTGTGCCGTTGCGCTAACTTGGCGGCTGTCAGGATGTCTGGAGACAGAATTCACAGATGCCGGAGGGATCTGGGCCCCGGCTGTTTGGAGGAGAAGAGAGGAGAAGGATGGAGGGAAGTTGAGGGACAAGGTTACCGCGGGGGAGTGGCAGCTGAATTTCCATCCTCATTTGAGATAAGAGATCTCCAGGGCGACATTCAATTAATCCCACCCCTTTAAAATGAGCAAGACGGCAGAGTTCAGAGAGGCCCCTCTGTAAGCCCTTACAGCATTAGACAGGAACTCATTTTAAAGTGATAGTCCTCAGACATCATTTGAAATAAAAATAAATTATGTTTAACGGATATAAAATAGCTATGTACCGTGGTGTTTCTCTGATGTTCAAACACTTAATTTCAAATGCTGTTCAAAGTCTCTGATTAAATACTCCACTTTACTACTGGCTGAGGTCAGCAAGACAGATTCCGATTGATTCATATTAAAATTCTACTTGACACGGTTGATTTTTTTAGGTTTGTACAGCTTTCAGTTCTCCACGTTTCTCTCCTGTGTCCTCCTCAAACCACACACGCTCCTGCGTGTTACTCGGCTCCTCCAAAAGTTTATTGCAACCCTTTCAGTTTGAATACAAGTAAAATGCTACATTGCATTTTGTGCTCTAGCTGATAGGTCTGTAGGTCAACCATTCACTCGCAATTCAGCTCAGACATTTAAAGGCTTCATATTACAGAAACCTTTCTAGTGTCTAGCCATCATTGTGTATCCTCGCAAAACCTGCCCTCTTTCTTTAATAAGGGATTAGTATTTATGAAAATATGCTTGTTTTTAGTGCAACTGCAAATGGCACAAGGTTGGTAACAATGCCCATGACATAATGTTGGTGTAAATACTAAGCCTAATCTTTCTCAATAACCACAAAGTACACCGTGATTCATGCTTCACTGCTGACTGAATGCTCACCAAAGAATAAAAAAATAACACAATGCATTTTTTTTATATTAAGTTTTTTAAATGTTTTTACATTTTTTTGGATAGAGACATTTGAAATACGTAGTCATATGTGTTGCATTTCTTTGTGCCAGCCAGTCAGTTGGCCATGTATTGTAAAGCGGTCTACTCTTACATAGAAACAGATATATGACCAAGTGGTAGACATTAACAGCCATGCTGAGGGAAAAGGCATTATTGTATACAGCACTTAGCAGCTTGCAACTCAAGGACATTTTATAGGTGTTACTGCCTTTGATATATTATGACATATCTCAGTTATGTGATGTACGTGTATAATTCTAATAAATTTTTATAATTTTTGACAATATTAATGTTGATGCATGGGCACTGTTGTTGGCTAGAAATGTCTTTGATTCAGTTTGTTCTGAGCCATTATTGTACTCAAATTCACTATAGCTCAAATTCACGGTTAACACATTTCTAGCCAATATGAGACTCTGTTTCCGGAATCGCAATTTCTCCTGCGCTTCTGTCGGCACAAGGGGGCCGACTTTGTTTCCAAATACTTTGTATGCGTTTTGCAATGTAGCCATTCTCACGCGAAACAGAAATGAACAAGGAACGAGAACAACAGCGCCGACGACGAGAGCATCAACAGTATGGGGCTCCGGGTCTCAGTGGTCGCTCACCCATGGGACCCGGTCTACTTCAGAGGAAAACACGAGGCGGTCGATGACGGAACACACGGCTGTGTGCTCCAAGAGACAAAATAACCCATTGAAATGGTGAGAACAAAAAGACTTGCTGTGAGCGTTGGATGGAAATCTGTGCGTCACTGAACTATGACGGCAATGTGCACAAGCCTTATTGGGTTTGAGAACCACTGCCATGCCAAACAAGGCCATCGACCATCAACCGTTTTTAAGCCATTTGTGCTGAAAGGTCTTAGCGACGTTCAGCATGTAAGATGCAACTAAAAATCACTTATTGAACATTTTCAGATGTTGGAATATTTTAATTTTTTTGGTACAAATACCCTGAACGTCTTCATGTGGTCTGAGCTACTTGGCCTTAGACTGCAATAAAGCTAATTAGCATGCATAAAAATAAAACATTATATATGGAATGTATGAATATACTGCGATGGGGTCTGTATGTTGTGTCTGTATTTCTTAGTTGCTCAAATCTATAGCCAGAGCTCATTTAAGGTCAGATAGCTGAGGCAGTTATGACCGTAGCTAATGGGCCTAGATTATTTGCAGGTGCCACTTCTTCACCTTTGGTCTCCAGTAAATAACGAAATTGACGCATTTCAAGGGGACCGCGGCTTTAGATTCCTCGGCCTCTCACAGCTGGGGACGTGTCGAGACTAACTTCAGTCAAACTGTCGGACCCCTGCTGTCATCCGTTGCCCCGGGAGCTGCGTTTAATCATCAGGGCACCGAGGGTCAAGAGCTGCCGCAGGTTTGACAGTTGACTGCAGGAGAATAGTCCAGCCACAAATGAGTACCATTAGCCTGTCTGCTCTTCGACCAAGACTGAAAATAAAGAAATATAAATTTATGGACTTTGCCACAAAGTCCAAGAACCCCAACACCGCCCATACCTCCCCACACAATATAATAAGAAACATGTAATTTATTATTATTATTATTATTATTATTATTATTATTATTATTATTATTATACATTATTTGTATAGCACCTTTCATACAACAAATGTAGTATGAAAGTGTTTTACATAAAAATACAGATTGAATATCCACATCCATAAAATTCTAATTCAAAAATCACAACAACTTAAGAACGTGAAATATAAAATGATATAAAATAAATAGATGTACTGTATACTGTACAAATAAATGATCAATTAGTTGAAAGCTCGCGAGCTGGCGCTTAAAAAGTGTCCAATTTAAATCCATTCTCCATTGTACCTGGGGAAATCAGGTAGGCAGCTCCCCTGTGTGTTCTATGGTGATTTCTCCTCATGCGGCATGCACACAAGACCTTGGAAACTTCCCGTGCAAGCGCCAATGTTCGTCAGTGTTTATCCCCAATTAACAATGGCTGGCCCTACCGGCGCTTTCGATTTACGTCGCTCTTTAGAATGCTGCAATCTGGCTGTTCGTCAATCCCATTGTGGCGAACAACTGGTGCCGTTGATCGTTTACTTTCTCAGACTGTATCTTCAATGCTTTGCAGAGCTATAGACCTGTAACGCGCCTCTCTCTGAATCATCATCTTCTCCCCGGCTGTATGTATTGAACGTCCGACGCTGTGACTGGAATCACAAGGAGTAGCAAATGGGAAAGAAAAGAGATCGATAAATGAAGGCCATTTGAAATCAATTCGAGCCGTAATGGTCGGCGATGTGCATTCACGAGGGTCACAATAGCCTTATCTGTCGCGCTCGGTCTGTTTCTCTCCGTGCGCAGGTCCGCACGCAGGTGGACGAAGCCCCGTCGCTACACTGTACTGTAAAGCGTGAATTCAGTCTGCTGGCACTGTCTGCAGTGTACCGCATTAGAAGGGGAGTCACACAACTGAAATCAATGTTTGCCTCCTTTCTATTCTGCACATGCGTGGCGAGGGGAAGGGCGATCCGTCTGTCTGCGCGTTGATGCACAGCCTGACGGCCCGCGCTTTCATTTGGGATCCCGCGCCACCCCTCTTTAACCTTTCAGCAACTCCGTCGTTTAAATATTTCCCGATTCCCCCGAGTGATGGGGGCTACGATAGCCCCGGTAGTTTCGGTCCCACTCCGCCCGCCCGGCCGACTTGCGGCGCGGGCGGACGCAGTGTTGACACGAGCACGTGTGCACATACCCCCGAAGCTTTCGATTGCCTATCGTATTACGTCACAGCGATCTCCAGAGCATTATGTGCGTTATGCATTATGTATGTTCTGGCTACGGAAGGAGAGAAACAAAAAATGCGCCTGCGTGCAGTTTAAAACCCGCTATGATAAGCTTGTGTCGCTCTCACTCACTGTCAAATCCAATATGATCAATCGGCTCATTTAAAAAGGGCCCTTTGGAGTCTTATAGGCCTTTTTAGGCTTTCTCTCATGTATGCGTTACATTCACATTATGCATCCTCTTAAAGCATTTAGGGTGCTCTATCACACACCAAAGCCGGCTGTGTCCAATGAAGCAGTCCTTTGGACCAGAGATCGTTGGGCCTCCCTGTGAAAACAAAAGGAAAGACAACCTTGGACTAGAGGAGGAGGAGTATTCATAGGGGCTTATAAGGGAGCGAGGAGACACCCTGGGGTACAATTAGGCGTTACCTCTCCTCTGAACCTTTCTGGGATGGGACATATCTTCTAAGGGGAGTTTGGGTGGTATTACAAGCCAAAACTAGGTCAAACTGTACCCCCAATGTCACCATGTAATGGGCTGAAGAGATTTAACGTCCAGAAAGACTGTGATGCCTCTGAATGGGCATGTGCTGGGTCAGATGCTGTGGCGGAAATCTCTTTCTCGCCGATTTCCGGTAAGACGTTAACGAGACATGCTTCTAAACCACACTACTAAGAATAAGTCTTTTTTTGGTTCGAAGCACAACAGATATAGTCTGTCTTACATGTGGGGAGACAGTGGAGAGGAATGGGGGGAAAAACATGAATAGAAACTTAACAAAAACATTCCAACTGCTCCAGTAAGTACAGAGGAGGATTAATTTTGATGCAGTGACGGAAAGAAAGCAGATGAAGGGGAAAAAAAGACTGTAATGTAATCGTCGTAATGTTTGCAGGGTTAAAAATAGCCAATGGGTCAGGGATGGTCAGTGCTTGCGGAGAGTAATTTGCTCCCTAATACAGAGCGCTGCATTGTACTGTCCTTTCAGGCCCACACACAGCGCATCATTACGAGCCCCGGAGAAGATTCATTGCAGTCCAAACACCTTCCTCTGTCTTTATCATTCTACACCCCCCCCCCCCCCCCACCCCCACTTCCTCCTACTCCTGGAGCTCTCTCACCGAACAGCCGCATCAGATATGATACTTGCCTTTATTTTTAGAAGCATTTAAACACTTTACCTGCTGCTTCATAGCACCCCAGTCAAGTTTTGGCAGGAAACGGGGTAGGCGGCATTTGCCGCCGTCGAGCCGTGGTGGCAGGCGCCGTCTCCAGAAGCGCGCGCTTCTGACGTGCCGGTGGCGCGCTGTGGAGTCCCAAAGGCCAGAGTGCGAGGCCCTGACCATCTCTCTCTCCCTGCACAAAGTCATATCCTGTTGGCCCTTGTAAGCAACTTCAGCATAGATACGATTCTGCCCAAGGCCTCGGGGAGATACTGAATTCCTCAGAGAAGTCAGATGAATCGCGGCCAAGTGCAAGTTGTGTGTGTGTGTGTGTGTGTGTGTGTGTGTGTGTTGGTGTGCGTGTGCGTGTGTGTGTGTGTGTGTGTGTGTGTGTGTGTGTGTATGTGCTTACTTGATTACTTTCATGTCAACAACAGTTTAACTGTATATAGGAATAGTTGGTTCATAACCTTCCTAGTGAAGAATTGGGACAGCCTTTGGACTTGATGTTGTCACTTCCTCAAAGCCCCGCCCTCTGACGAGGTGGTAGGAAGTTGGTGCAGAGAATGAATGGCAGACCCGTTCTGTAATCATGTCTTGTGTTTACACCTCTAATTTGCAGCATTAACCCTGAAAAAATTTAGGCACGCTTGCCAAGTGGCATTATTAATCCCATCCATCATAATCTGTATGGTTCATATTTAGGGTGCGCTAATTATTAGCCTTATAAAAAAAAAAAGAAAGAAAAAAAAAAGAAAGAAAGACATTTGTTTTCTTAGCTTGGTAGGCAAATTATATTTTTTGCCCTTTGCGTCGGTTTTATTGTGATGAATTAGCTGGCTCGGCTGTGGTCTGCGTCGTGGGAATACAGCCTGCTGCCTCTTCCAATGCTACTGGCCTGCCGTGGGGGGCCTTCGCGTCGGTTACATTGGTACAGACATGAAGCGCCGGGACAGAACAAGGCGCATTATTTTAGATGAAAGAGTGGACGTCACTTTGCAAGTACAAGCCCAGCAACGCCAAGCGGCTAAAAATACAGACCGGCACTAAAGTTTTGTCCGCAACACTTGCAACTCTCGGGGACGCAGACTTTGCTTTCCCGACTTCCTCTAAAATGATTTATGGATGTTTATTTTCTTTTTTAATTCCTTGAGTACGTTTGGATTTATCTGTCGAGGCTTCTTAGCTAATTGCGGCTGGTTTGAATTAAATTGGGGGCGATGCCAGGGAGAGGATTTGCTAGTCGGGGAGAATTTGTGTGTGTTGATGTTGACAGTCAACAAATACTCATCTTTTATGTGTGTACTGGTGCATCGCACGTCAGTGGAAATGGAACTCGGACCTACGTCTCTCTATCACAATTCAATTCAATTTGCTTTATTGGCATGACAAGACATTGCATCTGCATTGCCAAAGCATACTGCATTAAAACAGTCCAAGACATATCTAACACTGAACAATATAAAACAGCAAAGGCTAGAAACAAATGAACAGTAACCGTACATGAAAACAAGAACTTCGCATTTAGAAATAACAATAATGGAAGATATAATAAAATACACAAAAAAAAATAAAATGTGAAAATGGTTTGTACAGTTATATTGATTCCTGTCACTCACTGTCCCTAAGACGATGGCAGGCAGCTATATATTGTACTGCCAGGTCACAGCACGTCCTCTCCTCTCCTAAGAGGATGGGGAGTTTTTGGATGTCTGTAAATTTTTTTAAATTGAGGGTATTTATGTTTTTTTCACTTTTTGTGATAAAGTGCAGTTCTGTCTCAACTTTGTTGAGATGGCAATGTTTGCACAGTCTTTCTTCCTTTGGAAGCCATGTTTAACGATGTCGGCCTTTTTTGATGGCCAAGCTGTGCTCACTGAGTCTGTACTTCGTCAAGGTAGTTCTTCGTTTCTTGTCAGTCACCGTGGTCAGAAATTCTGACATGGTGTACTGTCTTTTTAGGGCCAAATAGCATTGCATTTTGCTTTGTGCTTGTGTTTGTGTGTCCCAATAGGTGGTGTAGTTTTGTTTGTGTTGTGCTATAATTTGATTGACTCTAATTGAATGTATGGTGATGCTGTCCTGAGGCTTTAAGGTGTTAGGGGTGGTTAGTGAACTGAGCCTCAGGACCAGCTGTGTGAGAGGACTCTTTACTTTGCTCAGCTCTTGGCATTGCAGGGCTTTGTAATGATAAGAGTGGGGGTCACTATTTTTTAGATGCTTCCAAAATTTGATTGCCCTCTTTTGTATCTTGATTAGTAATGGATATTTGCCTAATTCGGCCCTACATGCATTGTTTGTAGTTTTTCTCTGTACTTGTAATACATTTTTACAAAACTCTGCATGCAGGGTTTCAATTTGGTGTTTGTCCCATTGGTCGAAATATTGCTTTATAAGCGGACCCCACACTTCACTGCCATATAGGGAAATTGGTTCGATTACTGATTCTAATATGTTTTGCCAAATTTTGATTGGAATTTGTAGTTGGATTTGACGTTTTATGGCATTCCTGCATGCTTTCTCTTTCAGTTCATTCACTGCCAGGTTGAAATTTTCTGTAGAACTTATTATCAGGCCTAAATAATTATAATTTGTACAGTGGTGTGTAGGGTGTAAATATGGTCACATGTGCGGCGTTTTGGTAGGAATCAAATTTGACTTTTACTCAAGACATTGTGCTCATTAAGGAAGTATTGAAGTCTAGAATTAATAATGCAACAAAAAAACGTCCCCAGACTCCTGATCACACAAATGCCTCGGTAGTTGTTGGGGTCCACTTTAAAAGATTGGGGTTATGAGTCCTTGATTCCAGATGTCAGGGAAGAAACCTACCCTCAGAACCAAATTGAATAATTTAAGAATGGCCAAAAGAAATATTGTGCCACAGTGTTTAAGCATCTCTTTTAAAATGCTGTCCGGTCCACTTCCTTTTCTAGATTTAAGGGCCTGAAGTTTCTCCCTTAGCTCATGCTCAGGAGTCCAAAGGATGCTGGTTGTCTTTTATTGACAATTCCAATTAATTAAAATTTTCCTTTGTGGTTTTTCTTTGATTGCATACCTGGTGTTACTTTCTCATACAGTGTTTTGAAATGGTTAGTCTCCATTTTGTATGGCCAATTCTTCATTTTTTAAATTTTTTTTCCCTTTTCCCAGAATCTGTTTGTCTTTATGGACTCCTCAATTAGTGTCAGTTGCTTGCCGGTGTATTGTGCCTTTTTGGTTCTGAGTGTACGTTTATAGTGCTTTAGAGTCTCACAGTAATTAAGGCGTAAATCTGTATTTTTTGGGTCTCTATGTTTTTGATTTGATATAAGTTCTTTCCTTATATTTTCACAATCTGTATCAAACCAGTTTTCCTCTTTGGGATTTTTTGGTCTATTTTTTGACAATTTCAGTAGAGATTGTTTTGCAGTTTTTTTTGCAGTTTTTACCTCTACCTCTACCTCTACCTCTCTCTCTATCTCTCTCTTGCTCTCGCTCTCGCTGTAGTCTGCGGAGCACCTTAATGGAGTTATGTGTCTGTACATGCCATCTGCGGTCTCCCACCTCTCCGTTCCCCATGACCTCTGAGCCCAAACTGGATTTAACTTCGGAAGTAATCCCTGTCGGGAGCGCTTTTACAGATCGGAATCGGTGCATGTGGCGATTTACTCTCATCAACAGCCATAATAAAAATCCCCCAGTGTATTCTGGGAAGGAGAGGTTACGGGATAAGGCAAAAATGCTTTTTAATCAAAGCCTCATTTTAAATGCTCCGGTTTCATTATCATTATCAATTTTTTTCACAGCCACTCACACAGGAGCAATGGGGCTTGGGTCTGTGGTGATTAAAGAAAGAAAAGAAAGGTGCTGTGTGTAGAGTGGGGTCCCTGGAGAGAGCTTTGGCAGTAATAGGGAGCAGGTGGGGGGAGGCCGTGTGACATCTACGCCGTGTGACGTCACGGGCGGCGTCTACAGATATGGCCTCGGTGGTCGTTCTGCCTCCCTCTCGCTCTCTCTCCCATCACTGCCCGTCTCATTCGGTTTGCTCATCGATTGGTTCATTTGAGGGGGAGGAGAGTGCGATCAGCATCCTAAACGTCAAGCCCTCACATTCTGTCCATGCACTGTGTCCTCCTCCGCTTGTTTCACGGCTTCCATTTGCTTTTACTTTTCACAGATTACTTTAAGGCAAAAACCTGATGCAGTTTCTCCATAAATGAGGATTTGATAGTATTACAGGCAAGGCAGTAATACAAACTGCTTCAGGTGGAGTGTTAATTGCTGTAAGAAAGAACCAATCCTGATCCATCTGCTGTTTCTCTGAGCCAGAGAGATGTAAATGCATGCATGAATGTATGTATGTGAAATGAATAAGTGAAATTGTGCAAGGAGAACATCTTTGTTTTATTTATAATCAGAAAACGGTATAGTCGACGGGGGTGTTCATTTATAGTTTCAGTTGAAGGTTGATTGGCCATTCATACAGTGTAGCTGTTATGCAATACTGCAACATTGGGATGCTGCATGTACTGTCACTTTCTGCTTTGTACCCTCAATCTTGGTCATGTACATTTGTTCTTAAACGTGCACATAGTTGGTGCGCCTGGAACATTTTTGGGAAATTAAGTCAAATGCTTGCTTGAAAATGTGCCTTTTAGGCAAAGCAATTACTGAGACATAGAATACATATCTCAAGACTTCATTTAGAGATTCTTGGTAAGTACGTTTGTATTTTTTTTTGTTCTCAACGAACAAAAATCTGTGCCTTTCTAAAGCAGTCTAAATGATAACCTCAAAATACCAAATGGTAATAAGGGAACGTTTGCAAAGAGGAGTAAACCCAGTTTCCTCACTGTGGAGGTGGCTCACTGAACGGGGATTAAGAAATGAGAACTGACCTCCAGCCGACCCCTTTCCTCCCACGAGACTCCGAAGAGGGCCGACTCTTTGTTCTGGAGAGAAACTCGTTTCGTACAGTACCTTACAGCTCTTTCACCTTACCGGCATAAACGGGATAATTGGACCTCACTCTAGGCCCAATCATCGCATCCCTCCAACTGAGCCGGGACCTGCGACGGGTGGAGAAAAAAAGAAAAGAAAAAAAGGCGAGGCTTTGCTTTCGCGCGTCGACTCACCTTATATACTTTCTGGACTTTTTCACCCCCTGGATTTGCCCTGCCGTGGTACCCTGGGATAAACGGGAAATGGGGTGATGTGATTGACAGGCCATTTCCTCTGTTTTTGTCCAGTCATCTGACCTGAGGAGTCCAGGTCTGAGGAGGCTCCATCTTGCCTTATAACCGCAGAATCCCAGTTGTACCCTGTGAAGCTTGTTTTTCATTCAGTGTCTGTGCATCATCACTAAAGGCTTTTTTAGTAAAGACTTGTGTCACATAGTGAGCTTTAAAGAAAATCCTCAATATACTTTTGGAAAGTCCTTGACATTGCACCCTTTGCAAAACCTTCTGATGACAGTTGCTTCTGCGTGATTGTTAGTTGAACAACGGTATTTTCTGAAGTGAATTGTGCTACTCTGGAGGAATTTTATAATCCAACAGTCAAGCTATGCAATTTGGTGCAGATGGTGGTCCTACCTGCTTTACCAGCCATTATTTCTTCATCAAAATCTTTTATGTATATACATGCAATATACTTAAACAGATTTTGGATGATCATGTCAAGAATTTAGTAGTTTATTTTACATATCATCAAAGGGGAATTCCACCCACAAATTATGTTTGGTTTGTAGAAAAGTAGCTCTCCTCCTGATTAAAATGAGCTCTCATCCAACTGTCTACCTGTAGTGAGAGCAGATATATAGCCCCAGACTACTGCACATGTACCAGGTACTTGCCTTAGAATTAAATACAACAGCCACAAAGATTACAGTTAAAGGGATAGTTCAGAATTTTGGACATAATGGGCCCTATCTTACACCCGGCGCAAAGCGGCGCTAACCCAAACGCAAGTGTCTTTGCTATCTTACACCCGGCGCATGGTTCATAATAACGCCTTGCGTTTACGTCCTTTAACTACCATGTATTCTTGCGCCCATTACAAGTGAACTGGGCGTGTTGGTCTTAAGACGAGGAGTGGCCAGGATTCTTTCTGGCGTATTGCTATCTTGAGCCAGCAGAAAGCGCTTGTGCTAGAACCACCACAAACCTGGTCTAAAGTCATGTCGCAGTTATTTACATGTTATTTTAACGGCGCATATAAGTGCGTCTACATAGGCATGTGCACAACGCGCGTACCATCCTGTCTGTTACACACAGGGCGCGCACAAGCATGACTAAAATATCTAGATCACAATGCAAAATATTATTATTGTGTAGGCTATGTCAAAAATGCATAATAATAAAAGGTTCCATAGGTCCACATACCTTTCCCTCAGCGAAGGGAAACGATGCCACATTACATTGCTCTCAGCCCACTCCATCAACATCCAGGCGATGTGCGATGGTATGGGACAATGGCTATCCGTTAAAAAGGAGCTGATAACACCTATATCAAGCCTAATGCGCAAATTGTCATTTACACCTAATGCGTGAATTGTCATTCAATGGAAAACTCGCGCACTGCAATAGACGGACATTTGAGTTTTGAAAATGCGCTTCAGATGTCATTACAATACAGGTCTGTTTATCTAGGAATACAGCCTGTAAGTAAATAGAATGGTTTGTGACTGAAAAAAGTTTTGAAAAAAACCTTGTCCAGTGAATATTGCTTTTATTGTTTTTCAAATAGCCTAGGCTACATCGGATTCGCTATGCATAAGGTTTTTTTTCGTTTTTTGGTTAAAAAACGGAGATACGTAAATGTCACCATGTTAACTGAATTATAACCTTAGTTATTCTTCGTCCTTCATATTTTTTAAATTACAGTGACAAGGTTTCCATACCCATACGCTTATTAAAACCCCGTTGATTTCACCTGTTATTCCATAACTGAACAAAATATTTTAAAGAGAACTAAGCGTCTAATTAGAAACGAAAACAAATTTGCAGCACGTTACAATTAATTCACAATTAATGAAAATACCATTATCTGCATGTGCGCTTTAGAGGAGCAGGTCTGTTTCCCCTGCTGTAAACCGCACTTTTAACGGTCTTCCTGGGAAAGTGGATTGTTTTAAAGCATTACGCTACCAGTAAAACTGGTTGGTCACATTTCCATAAGCAGGACATTATAAAAGAAGGGAAAATATGCGTGAACCTATGGGTTGCCAACCTGACAGCTTTATTGTATTTGTTGTCATCATTAAGGCAAAATTACACGTGCACAAAATTACACTATTACACGTGCATTGAAAGTAGGGCATTTGTATGTCTTGAAATATATTGCACAATAAACACAGTGCGTAGTTGAACATTTCAAAACAAAATAGAGACTCATAAAATAGAACATAATATTGCGTCATAACAAAGAAAAATAAATAAATGCATAAAAAAATGAATGTGCAAAACTGCAGCATCAGAACAATTAAACTGACCAACAATTAAACTGGTTTTTCAATTATTATTAATGTTATTTTCTTATAGTGGTTTTATTTATTTTTGGCCTAAAACATTATTCTCTTTGATTACAGATGGAACTTGAAGAAAAAAAACTAATAAAAGTTCCACCAAGACCACAAAACAAGTTCAGTTACAAAACAAATCGGCTCTTCAGATATGCGAGTCGGCTCCCAACGTTCAGCTAAAAGAGCCGGCTCAAAGAGACACACCACTAGTGATTATAGAGGCCATGTAACTTGCTGGCAAGTTAGCCACTAATGTAACAGTTATACTGAGAAAATACCACCATCATTAGCTCAGTCTCCATAAGGCCCTTCATGTATCTACATTTGGTATCGTGAAAACATTAGCCAGCCTAACCAGAAGTCTGTAACACCACGCTAGGCTACGCACCCCAATTCCATGTCGGAAAATCAACCACCACCTCCCGTTTTTCAGTATGAAATGCTTTTGTATCGACCGACATGCCGATACAAAAATATTAAACATATACAATTAAAAGTTAAAAGTAATTGTTGTAGGCTAGGCTACTTGTTAGCCGTTTTAGCTATGCTTGCTAGCAAAGCCAAAACGTTCCCAGTGCAACTCGAACGCATTCATGTCGGTAAAAACATAATGGAAACGACGCATTTACCGAATTTTCAACTTTATATTCAGATAACTCAGACAGTACAGATTTTTTTTTTTTGGCCAGCCACAAAGAAAGACTTAATTAGTTGTGCCTTGATCTGTTCAATAAGGTTAATGTTGTTTTTAGGTGGAATTACCCTTTAAGTTGAAAGGATAAGTCAGGAAAATTGGGCAATTTAAATTGTAAGAAAAATGAAATAATCGCACGTTAAAAGCCTATTGCAGCGGGATCCGCGGCCGTTGATCCTTTGCTAGGTCAGCACCTCAGCGTCGGAGATTTTGTTTCACTGGAACAGTTTCACTCCTCAATTACAGCTGATATACAGGAGTTAGTCCAGGGAAATCGTGTCTGGCTGTGCTGAAAACCTGATGTAGCTTGTTTCAGCCCAGAACAAATGGGCCTTTGGAACCTCAAGAGCTTAATTTTAATTGGTCTGTGATGTATTGAAATTTTCCAGGTGCAGCTTGTAGATTTTAGTTTTCATGGCGCACATGAAAACTAAACAGCGGTTTATGGAATGATCATACTAAAGCACATAAAGGAGAGAGAGAGTAAAAGAATAACTGTAAAAATGGATTCCGTGTTGAAATATTTTCATTAACAATGATATTAATAATCATAAAAGGCACAATTTCACACTGCATTTCTTCAGTACATTTTTTTTATTTTATTTTTTTATACCAGTGGTCCGCTTGTTCATGCCAAAGATAATTATGTTTCTGAAATATACGTATGTATTTTTTTTCTGTTTAGTATTTGCTTATTTATTTATGGTTCATTTAAGGTCAATAATTTGCAATTAGTGCGACGGTTCTATTCCTGTCTCCATGCTTGCATTCAGCACAATTAAGACGAGACTACTCGTGTGTGTAGATTGGACTTAAATATTTAATCGATTAAAGTAATATAGACGCCTACTTGGAGCGCATGCTGATGAGCACACCGAGAAACACTTCCAATGTAATGACTAGTGAGATGCTTTGACTTTCACCACAGCTGACCCTGTCATTATGAAGTATTTGACGAGCACATCTTTTGGAAAACTTCTTTCATTTATTGAGAGCGTACTGTCTGTCCATAGCGCATATACACATTTCATGTTGAAAACATAATTGTACATGTATATTTAATGTATGTGCACATCATTGAACGGGAGTGTAAAATTGGATTTCATGAGATTTGCTTCTTTAGCTTTTTTTAAGAAAAGATGGCCATGCCACTTTATTACAAGCTTCCTTGGTACATTCTTATTCTTGCTTTTTTTTTAATAGGAAACCAATTTGTAGACTATAAAGTGGGCAGAAAATGTAATCGTACAAGAAATGTGCTGGGACACATGGGATATACCGGTGTGCGCTATTTTGTGAGGCAGTCGCCCAGCAGTCAACTGTATCCTTTGAAGTCCCATTAGAGATTTGGGTTGCCTTAAATCCACTTTGAGGTAGAGGTGTTCTTCGGGGCAGCCTTGATAGAAGAGGCTATTTTTAAGTGTTCTGAGCTCCAGACAGTTATAATTATATTGATTCTGTGTTGCATTGTGGGTTTTCAGCAGTTCCTTTGTTGTTCCTGTATTTTTAATTAATGAAATTATTTTTTAAGGTGAGTTCGGACTTCAAAAAACGCTTAGGCCAGTGGGCCATTGACACGCTTTCTGTTTGTTTTGGTCGATGGCTGCCACATGTCGTTGATGTCACAGACTGTTACCGTAGGCACTTTCTCAGATGTCGGAAAAGGGCTAACCTTGCCTCTGGTGCTCAGGAGTTTGCCTCCACCCACAAACCTGGGATTTCACTCAAGCGTCAGGTAATCGGAGAGGAATTATGGGAAAATTTTGTATTTTACTTATGCGTTCACCTTAGGTGTATATGATGAGGGGTGGCCAAACGGCTGTATTATAAGATCGCTAAAGATACAAAAGCTTTTTTCATTATTATCATATAGAGATGAATGTTAGAGAAGATGATACAGTAAGCCCATTTAAAGTAGGGATGGGGTTTTGCTATGCAACAATATAAATGTTGATATCACTGTACATGCCCATAATTATGTTTGATATTCAGACAGGATTAGATTAAGGTGAAGCACTGGACAAATGTCCAAATCTCAAGACAAGTGGAAGCCAAGACCCCAAACCAGGCTTCTTATAGTGGCCTGTGTTCAATCAACATCTGCCCCAGCATTTGTCCTTAATCTCGCCAAACTGTGTTTACGAAGGTAATAATAAAATGATTCTTGATTTTAATTGTTAGTCAGATTTGAGGACAAATGCTGGATACTGCCTGGATGGCAGTGACAAAATGGCGGTAACCGTAATGAAAAATAATACATACAGCTTAGATGGGCTGAATGGCTTGTGTTCCATCTTTCCATCTTATTGTGTCCCTTATATGGATATTTATGTAGTGGGCATGTTCAGACAAAGGACCAGGATCTTTTTTTGCCATTATATCTGCAGTTTTCAACATAGCTATTTTTTGTTTCTCTGGGCACACAAGTTAATTTTTCTTCAGTTATGCACTTGCTTTTTATACCCACATTATCTATATCAGAGAAAAAATTCTGGGCACTTTCCATACCCTATTGTATTCATCTCCATAGATGATAAACATGGTTCAGAAATGTACCTTCACATATCCTAACAATAAAGTACAGCAGGGTTGTGCAGAGGCAACAGAACTATCTATCTGTAGTTATAACAAACAAATTGTTAATTCTGGATGTGGATGGTTGGACTTTAGAGTTGCTAACCCCTGGCATTTTTTTAAAAATTGTATTTTTTTATAGCAATCAGGTAGTCATGCTAACTATGCTGGCAGATGTGTGCAGGATATGTCTGCGTTTGCTTGTGTCTGCGTGTGCATGCGTGTTAATCATTAAATGTTAATTACGTATAATGCTCACTGTTCAGGCCCATGTCGAATTTCTCGTCTTTCACTTGAAATGGTATTTCCACGACCTAGCAACAAATGAAAAAAGAAAGTCTTCTAAATGCCATTTGGTCAATTTTGGGAAGAAAAACTATGAAAAACTAATGCATTACATGTGTATTTCCAAAATGGGTGCTTGGTTGTGGAAACACCCTGGTGCATAGTATTCCTCATTTGGAATGTGATATTCTACCATCAGCAATTGCATGTATCATGGTCAATCTTGTGGATATTCATTTATTTATTTATTTATTTATGTATTTATTTGTATACAAGATGAAGAACAGTTCTTAATTACTGTGGCTTTTATAGCTATGTGATTGGCATGTTTCTGTAGCGTGTGAGAGATGTATTTGACATTATCACTCTCTGTTATAGCTTAAGCATTAACAAAATTATTTCCTTGGAATGCCATACTTGATATTCTTCCGAAAGCATTTGTCACTGGGTGCCTTTCAGTTTGACTGTGTTAGATGACATCACATAGAGGAAGATAAACTCATTGGCTTTTTCCCGTCCATTCAAACTGTAGACAATACCATCGCTGTGGGCCGTGACTTGTGTTTGTTATTAAAGCTGTAATCACTCACATCAGGGATGCAAGACTTAAATGCCTGTAGTACATCTAATCGGTGCCTCTACCCCTTCCAAATGCAATTTATAGAAACAAGCATTATAGTTTAGGTCATGCTTGAAAAATGCTGTTTCTGTATTGCTCTGAAATATATATATATATATATATATATACTGTATATGCAGTGCCCTCCACAATTATTGGCACCCCTGGTAAAGATGAGTAAAAAGGGTTATAAAAAATTCAACGGTTGGTGAATTAACTTAATCTCACACTGAAAAAAGTTGAAAAATCCAACCTTCAATTGAAGTAAATGTATTCTGAAAAAAAAAAAAAATCCCTCATCAAGAAATAATTATTTTTAACAAAACCATGTGTGCCACAATTATTGGCACCCCTGCATTTGATACTTTGTACAACCTCCCTTTGCCAATAAAACAGTACTGAGTCTTCTCCCGTAAAATCTAATAAGGTTGGAGAATACAGAGCAATGAATCTGAGACCATTCCTCTTTACAGAATCTCTCCAGATCATCCAGAGTCTTAGGTCCTCTCTTGTGCACTCTCCTCTTCAGCTCAGCCCACAGGTTTTCAATGGGGTTTAGGTCAGGGGACTGCATGAGATGGCCATGGCAGAAGCTTGATTTTGTGCTCAGTTAACCATTTTTGTGTTGATTTGGACGTATGTTTTGAATCATTGCCCTGCTGGAAGATCCAACAACAACCCAGTTTTAGTTTCCTGGCAGAGGCAGCCAGATTCAGATAAAAAATCACGGAACCTCCACCATACTTAACAGTGGGGATCAGGTTATTTTCGGTATAGCCATCCTAATTTTTACGCCAAACCCACCTTGAGTGTTGGTTGCCGAAAAGCTCAATTTTCGTTTCATCTAACCATAGAACACGGTTCCAGTCAATGTTCCAGTAGCGTTTAGCAAACTCCAGGCACTTACGTTTGTGGTGAAATTACAGGAAAGGCTTTTTCTGGCATGCCTTTCAAATAATTTGTTGGCATAGAGGTGATGTCTAATGGTAGTTTTGGAGACTTGATGACCCCAAGATGTTACTTTCCTCTGCAATTCTCCAACAGTGATCCTTGGGGATTTTTTTTGCCTCTCTTACCATCCTCCTCACTGTGCGTGGGGGCAAAATAAACTTGGGTCCTCTTCCAGGCAAGTTTGTAACAGTTCAAGTTGCTTTGAACTTTTTAAGTATTGCCCTAACAGTAGATATGGGCATTTTCAGGTGAGTAGCTCTTTTTTTAAAAGCCATTCCCTGACTTATGAAGCTCAACACGCTTTTCCCTCATTTGATTTGTGTGTTCTCTTATCTTTCCCATGTTGATGTATGAATAAGGGAATATGGCCTCTGTGTCACCTCATATTTATACCGCAGTGAAACAGGAAAGTCATGGATTACCGCTTGAAAGTTCCTAAACACTCTGATCAACTTTAGTAAAAAGTTTTTAGTAAAAAGTAAAATATGAATGGAAAAAATGATTCAGTAACATTTTGTTCATAAGAATTTCTATGTGGCACACGTGGTTTTGTTAAAAATAATCATTTCTTGATGAGGGATTTTTTTTTTTTTCTCAGAATAAATTTGCTTCAATTAAAGGTTTGATTATTCTCATTTTTTCCAGCGTGAGATTAAGATAATTCACCAAAAGGTTAATTTTTTATAACCCTTTTTACTCATCTTTACCGGGGGTGCCAATAATTGTGGAGGGCACTGTGTTGATACACAACTGTGTCAGTACAAACAACTTGATTACAGCAATTTCTCTCCAGGACGGGAAAATTAGTTGGTGAACAGTTATTGAGCCCGGATGCATCATGCACGTTTCCATTATGAATTAAAGGGAGCCAGGGCCCCTTTAGTAACCTTCAAAAACAGGTGTTCATTATTGTATGTAGAAACATACATTACATAATTACATCATAATTAAATGATTACATAAATTATTTAATTATTTTTATTTTTTATCATCAGCGTTGCAAAGGTCACGGAGTGACTTACGTAGATGAACTAAGTAATGTATTTATTAATTTGGTTCATTTTCTTTTTTTCCCTGCATGCATGGGTACACATACGGTGACATTTTTTTTTTTGGGGGGGGGGGGTGATTTTGCGTGATTTGAAACTTCCTGTTTGGAGCGTGGCTAATTCGGCTGAAACCTACCTCCATTTTCACGACGAGGATCAGGGACTTCGGGCTTACTCGCAGAAATGCCAATCCAATTTTATTTAAATGCACAGTTGTTTTGTTTTATTGTTTTGTTTTTCAATGTCTTTTTCTTTAAAATTATACTTTTTAGTGTCATGATTGTCAACAAAAATCCAAGCAAATATGTGACATGTTTACAATAATAAGCGTATAAATTGCTATTGGATTTTTGAATTAGACATCCTTGTCATTATTACAGATCAATATGGTTATATATAGTGTATGCAACTGTTGCGATGATTGACATTCTTCCGTCCCCCAATGAAACACCCCCCCCAGCATTCCCACCATACCATGACCCCTCTGCCCCATGACGCAACCCAAAAATGCTGTTGCTATTCGTGAGAGAACTGTACACAAGGATGAATGGTAGACTCCATGGTGCAGTGCTGCAGGGAAAGGTCATTTCCATTGCACAAAACCTGGTTGTGATTTCCACATACCTCGCCATTTCTTCTGTGTTTACCCATCGCCTTTTCAGTGCTCCTAGGACGGTTCTCTGAGGGAAAGAGAGAGGTGGAAATATTGAGTTTGATTTCTGTTCCCAAGAAGAAGAAAAAAAACAACCAGACAAAAAACAATCTTTCGGTGTAATTTTTGCCTTCATGTTAAATGATAACAAGGAAGCAACTGAATTATATTTTTCTCAGGGAACAGTAAAATTCAAAATTTTCCTCTAATCATACTATGTCAATCAAGCTAACGCAATCTTTATAAAGTCCACCCGGTGGTCCACTCCCTGTGGTTATTTGCATGTGTGTATGTGGATAGCTGCTATATTATGGGAAGGATGTGCTTTGTCTTGTCTGTTCTGTAGTGACTTGATGACGTTTCTGTATGCACTTATTGTATGTCGCTTTGGATTAAAGTGTCTGCTAAATGACTGTAATGTAATGTAATGTAATGTAATGTGTGTGCACGTGCGTGCTGCATTGACACACGTTGGTATTTGCATTATATTTAAAAATAAACCGGCATATGGTGTTCATACATATATCCGTGCCATCTTGCACAGTAAATGTAAGCACGCAGTATGATCCACCAGCTCATAACTTGGTTGATGGAGTACCAGTCTTCTCCATAGATGTTTATGAAGAGGGGCAATGCTTCTCTACTCTCTTTTTTATCAGTCCAGCAGGACTCTCTCTCTCTCTCTCTCTCTCCAGAAAGAAATCAGTCAACTGCCCATGTCTCTTCTCCCCGGAAAGGCAGCCGTTCTGCAGCAGAGCAGAATTAGCACTCAGAGCAGAGGCGGCGGATACGCCGCGGCTGCACAGGAGCGCGTTTGGCCGCGCGCGGCTTATCCTTTCTCATTCGGAATATTAAAACGTCTGCGCTTCGCACGCTCTCCGCGGCATTAATACACTGGGTAAACACTGCATTTTTACAGACGCCACCCCTACCCTCCCCTGCCCCGTACGTGGGGCGACACGCAATGGCGCCCGTGGAGCTCGCTCATTTTATCAGCGGCGCTGCAGGCTGGGATACTTACCGCGATGAAATTATTCATGAAATGTGGTATTATAGTCTCGGGGAAAAAAAGACGGAAAAAAAAAAGAAAACAAAAACACTCCCTCTGAAATTTAATAGAGAAAAAGTTGAAAATCTGATTGGGGGGGTGGGGGGGGTTGGTGGAGCAGAAGCACATATATTTCCTTTTTGCCGGTAGAAAGCTCTGTTAGCTTACACCGTGACTCGTGATCGCTTTCACTTGCGACTCATGACTTCCTCTTAATTGATTCACTGTATTTATTTAAGTAAAAGAAGAAAAATAAGAGGACGGACAGTAGGAAGAAAGTACTGGTACCTAACAATGTTTGTTTGTCCATGGCTACAAGACCTCGACTGCTCTACCTGCAGGTCGCCTGTAGGCCTAATCTACCCGTGATGCGACGGGGGCATAAGAACAGCCCGGGCTGCACTGTTCAATATTGCCCCAGCATTGACAGCCGCGTTGAGTTTGTTCTGTGCCTACTGTAGCCACGCACTGCATGAACCATGTACATATGCTAATGTTGCGCTGGAGCAAAGTGCGACTGCAGAGAGCTGGTTTGATGTTTGGATGTAAGTGCTTGCCGTTGTGCTTCATTGCGTCGGCTGCTCTACAAAAGAGCAGGGACTTTGTTCAGACAGCAAGGCTGGGTTTGATGCTTAAGAATTTTATATTTCTTTTTGCAAAAAGTAAATTTAGACGCTTGTGTCAGAGATGGTTGCTTCTTTGTCTGTGTGTCTTCTGTTGATCAGCTGACATTGGAAGTGATCTTATATGTACCTTTTTTTCTTGTACTGTTGTTCTTGAAGTCGAATTGGATTTTAAATATAGAAAATTATATTAAATGAGGTACCCAATGTCAGGAAGTATTAGATTTTCTGTTCTTTCCTTCTGTTTTGATACTGTATGTATATAAAATACAAAAAATACTAATTAAGACAATTGTAAAAAAAAAACATAAATAAAGAAATAAATCAGCCCCACTAATTGTTGTTTAAAGAGGTGTTTAAAAACTGGAAGCTTTAGCGATGAGAAGCCTCACAAGGGGCTACCTCTTGCTCTGCCTTGTGTCAGCATCGATACCGAAAGTAATCTCCGAAACAAGGCCGCCTCCCGCCGCTAACCCGCGGGTTTGCGACGCTTGATTGATTCAATGCGGAGTGTCGGACGCGCTTGTGTCCGACGCCGGGGTGATTTGTTTCACCGTCGCTCACGTTTAGCCGGGCAGTGCTTACAGGCAGATTGAAACGGGCAGTCCGCTCGCCACAAAATTGCCGTCACTACCGCTCTACTTTTTTTATTTATTTTTTCCAATGTTTTATGTAGGCAGGTTCCTCGCAATTGATCTGGTGCTTGATTTTTTTATTTTTTTTTATTTTATTTTGTTTTTTAGAGTGGGAAACTTTTTTCTATTTTAATTTCCCTCTGCGCGCTTCAAGGGAACAATAAATGCCCCTGTCTCCTCTTGTAGTCACGGCAACAGCCCACTGACGTTGTGTAGGTTTTAGCATGTTCAGGGGCTCCACTGCTGTTAGGTGCTCTGTGAAGAGGCTTTTCACTGTATTTATGTCTCCGTTCCTCCAATGGGTGTCGCGCGTGCTGGACTTGTGCTAATGCATGTTTTCACCTTGTAAACAAACACACACACACACACGCACACACACACACACACGCACACACACACACACACACACACACACGCACACACACGCACACACACACACACACACACACACACTGTCTGTGACAGCTCGTTCAGTTTATCTTTATCTTATTCTCTATCGCACTGTTTTTGTCCGGAATATAGTTATGTTCGTGTGGTAGAGATGTGCCAGTCCGTCAAACACGGTTGACTGGTTGAATTTACAGAAGGAAAAACGTTTAGAGGTGTGTATTAAAGGGCCCCCTTTGCTTGGGAGAGAAAAGAGAAAACTGGCTCAGTACACCACTCAGCAGACTGGTTTTTGGGAGAGAGTTCTGCCAGGATCATCTCCAACCTCGTTGGTTAATTACTGCTTCCAGCGTTGCTGCGGTCGGTGGAGTGGGCTTTGACCCAGATCACAAAGTTCAGCGGATAGGGCGCTGGACTCGTGCTCTAGCGCGACAGATGGGCCATTTCAGATCCCTGGGAGTGTTCCTCTCAGGCATGTCTATAGTGAGGTTTACTGTGCTTTATTTACCTTTAGGATGCATCATTTTATTTATTTATTTATTGTTTATTTGTTGTTGTTTTGCTCCTCATCTCTCGCACAGCAATACAGTAACACATTTTAATTATTTGAGAACAACACTGTTACACAACCATACACACTTTTTGTATTTGTAACATGCATTACTCTGGTACACTATATGCAAATACACACACACACACACACTCACACACGCACACGCACACATGCACACGCACACGCACACACACACACACACACACACACACACACACACACACACACACACACACACACACACAGACAGAACCATAGTTTATCTATTGTGTGTTGGCCTTGATGCAATAATAGCTCTCTGTCTTTGTTCATTTTATACTGCCATGGTAATTCAATGGTCCAACCTTCCAATCTGCCCATGGAAAGTCGAGCAGGTGCACAGGTTGC
Organism: Synaphobranchus kaupii; assembly: GCA_029718625.1. NCBI lineage: Eukaryota > Metazoa > Chordata > Actinopteri > Anguilliformes > Synaphobranchidae > Synaphobranchus > Synaphobranchus kaupii. The sequence continues at coordinate 14,781,566 of CM056395.1, forward strand.
TGCACAGTGCACACATTTATTGCCTGAAAAAGCCCCCTGACAACGTATCACAAGACAGACAGTGTCTAATACAACCCTGTTCAATGCACAAACATCCTGTATACTGTCTCTCGTTCTGTCACACTAATATACCTTTCTCTTCTTTCTCTTTCCATGATCTGCTAACCCTCATCATTGAAAACGTCAACAGGTAAGTCTGTCAGTTGTTTTTATATTCGCACCAATGGTTACGCTCAAAACACATTTCTGTGTAAGCCCTGTACCTTTAGCAAGCGTGCACTGTGTACTGCATTGTGTAGTCACACCACACCATTCCATATGGCACTGAACTGATTTCCACTTCTACGCAGTGCAATAGAGTAATCCCATATTCAACAAACTATGTTCCAAAAAGTTACCGACTACCAAATTCAGATTTTTCTATAAAGTTTAAGTAACAGCTTTAAACTTTCTCATCTTCCAATTTCTAATTATCTCGGATGCGTGCATATTTATAGATATGTGTCAATTAAACAATGCTCCCAGAGATTTGTAGTTTAAGGCATAATAAAATTTAGAATTTTTGACAGGAAGCCACTAGATGCGATGTGCAATGAATTATTAATTGTGAAAGCATTATTTTTTCCTTTCATCTTTGTTCCAGAGCAAAATTTTGACAGAAACTGAAAAAAAGAAACTCGCATCTGAATACATCTTCTCCTGATAGGAGCAAGGCTTTTACTTGAGATCAGGTTTAATTTCACTTTGAATTCCACTATGAAGTATAAAATGTTTCTTTTTTTTAATGAATGAAAGAATGGACCGTGTCCTTAGTCAGTCACGTCCTCTGCATATAAAAACAGAAAGTTCAACTACGGTGCTCCCCTGCGCAGAGGAGGCGCAATTCGTTGAATGCGCATTCGAAAAGAAGCGGTGTGTTGACATCGCGTTTCAAAGAAAAGCACAAACCGGTCTGTGCTTTACTGATCTGACAGAGGTTGCAGCAACGAGCACGAACGAGCGCATTCCCAAATCTAGAGAAAGTAGAAGTAACGGTGAAATAAAAAGTTTAAAAAAAAAATAAAAATAAAAACTTTTAATGTTCTTTATTCCTTGTCGACGGTCGGCCCCTCGGTTCATCGTTATTCTTAGCCGTGCCTCGGCGCCGCGGGTTGGCCGTACTGAGCGCCTCCACCTGGACGTGTGCTCTGCTGGCCTCGGCGCAGGTGTGAATTAAGCGCGCTAGCTCCTGCGCTTCAAACAGGAGAGGCGAAAAACCTGGCCTCAAACGGCTTTTTATCGTTTCAGACAATTAACTAGCAGGTCCAGTTCTGTTCATGTTCATCCGCTCATGTCTTTAATTCAGTGTAATCTCGCAGCTTTAACTGCATAATCTTTGTGTGCTTCACCTGAGAAGTATAAAAAAATGCAGATTAATCTCCAATCTCATTTATTATTATTATTATATATTTTTTTTTATAATGAAATGGCTATTATTATTTTTGCCCAGTCTGAAGCAATCTCTTTGTTATAATTAATTGATGCTAATGCTACCTCGTGAGGTGATCCTGAAAATGAAGTCGACGCATCGAATGTAGGTTCAGGGAGGCTAGCACAAATATAGATTGTCCTTTTCTCTGTCTGGTTTGGTAGTTTATCGCCGGCCAGTCAGCTTATGCCCTGTACTCCCTTCTCCTTCCCCTTCAAGGCCTGGAGGGGTTGGGAGATAGGACACAGGAACAACGTGGGTACACAGGGCACCCCTTAATGAGCAATGGAAAGGGAAGAGATGGGTAAAGAAAGAGCATTTCCGTAGAGCCAAAATGGCGTCTCCGGCTTTTGCGTATGCGTAGCTCGAGTCTAGTCCAATGCTAACAAAGTTTCACGATGTATATTTTGCAGGCATTGTCTATAAGCGCTGCATGCGGTGCACTTGAGTTCTTGGAAACTGGGTTGAATTTGCCTGGATAATGAACACCATTCACTGTGAACAAGGAGGTGCGATTACTGTGTTGACGTACCCTGTCTGTATCCGGGGCAGTCTGCGTCGAAATGCCTCGATGCTACCTGCAGCGTCAGGTGTCGTCAGTGTGGGGGGAGCAGTATGAACAATGTCCTAATGGAAGCAATCCCAGTAATTGTTTGCTTTGCAGATGTCAGCTCTTGAAAATGTGCGTGCCTGCCACAAAAAAAAAAAAAAAAATTATAAAGTCTGCAGATAGGAACTTGGCAGGGAATCTTCCTTGGGTTATTAAAAAAATAAAAAACAGATTTTGCGGGGAGCTCAAATTCATCGCAAATGTTGCGATCGCCTAAAATGCAGCAGCGCTCGGCGAGAAGGCTGATTGACGTGGGAGCGGGTAATTGAAATTTGATAAGTGGCTCGATGGGGTGATGGTACTGATTGACTTTAGCCGTGCTTTCTATCGTTGGCTGACACGGGCCATCGATTGAGACTGCAGCGCATAATTCAGTCTACCCTTGATACTGAAATAGAAACCGTTTTGTGGTCAGCGCGCGGTTCAAGGGTCCTCTTTACTACTGACCTCGTAAACCAGGGGTGTTATAACACATCTGCTGGTTGGGCAGAAGTTCACACAGAGGAATGGGATCTTTGACTACTCTGTTTTAACAGGTTTTGACCCATTTAAGCCTCTAAAGTTACAAAAAAATACTTTATGTGGTAATCTTATTTTTCATTTTTTAAAAATTCATTTTTCATTTGAATTTATGTCTGCTTTAAATAAGTACAGAAATGTATGGTACCATTAGTGCTCACAAACCATAAAACGTTGTGTATAGGATTCCGATTTTGTACCAAATAGAAGTGCCTATATGCTATCTATCAGGTTTTACAATTACTGGTCTATCTGATAGAATTGAGGTTATGTAAAACTACATAACTATCCGACAAAAAATGAGGGCATTGTGCAAAGCTGCTCTTCGGCTGATGGCTAGACACAGGGTCAGTTTCCACTTCTCCTTCATGTGTCAGAAGTGAGAACTCATTTTACCACAGAAAGAGAGTGATGTATTTGCTCAGATGAGAATCCCGGGGTTGGGGGCTGGGGGATAGAGAAAGCCGAGAGATGATTTGACTTTAACACCGCAACACAGGGCGACAGCAAAGACTCGCACAGAGCTTCTTTGTGTCACGCTGAAATGTTTAACTGCTACACTGCCTGGCCAAAAAAAAAGTCGCACACTCTAATATTTTGTTGGACCGCCTTTAGCTTTGATTACGGCGCGCATTTGTCGCGGCATTGTATGGACAACCTTATGCAATGTCACAACATTTATTTCCGTCCAGAGTTGCATTCATTTTTGGCCGAGATCTTGCATTGTAACCACTCCGTAAAGTCTTCCCCAGCACATCCCAAAGACTTTCAATGGGGTTAAGGTCAGGAATCTGGTGGCCAATTCATGTGTGAAAATGATTCCTCATGCTCCCTGAACCACTCTTTCACAATTTGAGCTGGATGAATCTTGGCATTGTCGTCCTGGAATATGCCAATTGATGGGATAACCTGGTCATTCAGTACATTCAGGTACTCAGCTGACTTCATTTTATTGCTGCATAACGTTGCTGAGCCTAGACCTGACCAATTGAAGCAACCCCAGATAATAACACTGCCTCCAGAGGCTTGTACAGTGGGCACTATGCATGATGGGTGCAACGGCGACTTTTTTTTTGGCCAGGCAGTGTATTTCACCAGCACTTCTGAGGTAGAGAAAGCAATTCTGCTGCAAATGACAGGGTTCAAACACACACAAACAAAAGATATGCCATCTGGTGTTGGTGTTAGATAACAAAGTATTAGGTTAAGGTTAGGTTATTAGTTCAGGTCAGGACCACTTATCTGTTAGTATCCCCTTATCACTGTATGCCGGGGCATGGTACTTTCAAAACTGGTCGATTTAGCGCAAATTCAACTGAAGTTTTCAGTGTACGCCAGTTTGAATGAATAGAGAATGTGAGTGTTGACAGACTCTCACCCTGTCTCTGCCGGAATAAAAGAGAATCCATTCCAAGGGAGGCTGGTGAATGTAACCAGGGGACCATTTATGACATGCACAGAATTTATGAGATTCTTAATTTGACCTCTCACCTCTTCACACAGACAGGCAGAAAGAACGCAGGGAGAAACAGTATCTTGGCTTTCTTACATTTCTGCTCAAACCCACTTTCTGTATTTCTATACATTTTCTGACTCGCTGAGGAAGTTGCAAAGAGACTTGACCTCAGCCAGTACTGTGTGACAGAGTGCTTTCAAAGAGGTTGATCATAGTGGACATTACCAAGCCATGTAATTGCACTGCTGTTGCATCAGCTAAGACAGTGCCTAGATTAAGAAGATTGGGACCCGCTGTTTAATTTTGTCTGACAGTACTGGTGCTCCTTAGCACTGTCAATTACATTTATTGCTAATGATATGCTTAGTGCGGATGTTGCACTTATTGTGAAGCAAAACAAAAAGAGAGAGCAGGATAGTTCCAAAAAAAAAAAAAAAAAAAGATAACACTAAGGTTTCCACTAGCATATCCTGCCTTTTCATTTCAATTGACCTCTTGACCTTTTTTCATGGCCGGTCACGTCCTCCGCCGCTTCTACCCAAAGACAAGGGGGCACCCAGAATTACCTGAGTGTGGGGCGGCGCTACCCAAAAACCCCAAATCGAGACCTCGGTCTCCCCTGTTCGGTGTGTTCGGGGACGCAGGTGGTTCAGCGGGAGTCTGTTTTACTTGGTTATGCCCGTCTTTCATTATTCAGTTATGGGTGGTCATATATCCCACCTACTCAGTCTTCACTGAATCTCAGATGGAAAGATGGCTTTGGAGGATGCTAGCCTGATTGGTGTTCCTTAGCAGAATTTCCAGTGCATTGATCAGGCCTATCACCTTAATGATGTTGCTCTCACATTGATGTCATTTGACCACGGATGTGTGTTAGGTACCGTGTCTGGATATGTTATTACCTTCTGTGAGTCACTTTGGCTAAAAGCATCTGCTAAATGCCTACATTGTAAGTTATAAACTGCTCTGCTACTCTCATTTCCGTCTATGTGCTCCTTGCAATCAGTAGTAATGATGATGTTGTGGCATAGCTCCTTCCTTAAAGGCGATTTCACCCTGAAGTAAATTTTTGTTGTTGTTGCTTCTAATGGTTGATCACTATGGCCAACAAAGCATGGCATTAATGTTAGTCTTTCATTCTGGTAAAATCAACCTGAGTGAGGTCTTGCATCGCCGGCACAGCCACACGCATTCTCACTGTTGTAGCAAGAGCCATATTTTGGGTACAGGACCCAGCAAGCACGATATCTAGACAACCTAGAAATTATTATTGTTTTTTTTTGTGTGTATATCTCTACACAGAGGGCCACTGTTTATAATTCATGTGTCATACAGAGCTTAGCAGCAGTTTGGTTATCTGAATATGCAGTGTCGTGAGCCTGCAACTATTCAAATATCAACCACAAAGTGAGTCTGTGGTCTCAAAGGGAGGGAGCTTGCATTTTCTATTGTGCTGAGTGGAAGTTCTTTCTAGAATAAGTTTAGTTTACGGTCATTCCGGAGGAATTTCGATTTTGGCCTGGCAGGGGAACCACAGTTTCACAAAGAGCTGGAAGCCACAGAGCTTTCAGCAACCGGGAATGCACCGGGCCAGCTTCTCGCGTGGTGGGGGGGGGGGGGGGGGGAACGGGCGACTCTTCGACGACGAGTGTCTGGAGACGGATCGGGCATTGTGTGCTAGGAAGCGGCTTTCCGCTGGAGTTTACTTGTTTAGCTCTGCATGGAAAAGGAATGTTCTTATGTTGACCTTGGCGGGGGAGGGGCCTGTGGCTGAGAGTGGTGGTGGTGTCACGGGAGGGCTTTGTGTCGAGAGGTCCTTAAGGTTCCCTAGCCGCTGTGGCCGGGGCCAGAGCGGGGCCAGAGCGAGCCGGCGAGCGAGCGAGCGAGCGGGAGCTAAAAGGCCAGCATCTCGTTAGAGGGAGAGGGCTCGACCCGGGCAGCAGTCCAGCTTACCTGTTGGCTCCCTCATCTCAGGGGATGATGGAACGAGCCGCGGACGAAGTGGGCATCTCAAATAAGAAGCGACGGGGCCAAACAAAACAGCTGGGTCGGGGGTAACCACGGCAACGGGCATGCCGGATTGTTCCGTTTAAAGAAGCGATGGCGGAAAAAATAAACGGCTTAGCGGAAAACGGGCGACGACGTCATAAGCCTGCCTTTTAAGGTCGACGTGTTGCTGAAGCCGGGATGCGGAAGGAAAGAGATAATCGCAGCGCTTCCCTTATGCTGTGCGTCGCTGCAAACATCCTTAAGGGGACGTTGTCATCTCCCTTCATGTGAATATTGAATGTGTATCGTTTTACACGGTCTTTTACAGGCAAGGCTAAGCCGGGCTAAGCACCGGGACAATATCCTCTTGAGTGGAGCTGGCTAAACCTATACTCCTGCTCAGCTCCCTTTTCATGGTACAATATATCAGGTGTGCAGGAATACATTTCCAGTGAAATAATTCAGTCACCCTCATCATGTTGAGAGATATTGAATATGATGCAACATACAACAAATTCATACAATACAATGTCCAGAGGACAAAAAAAATAAAAAATTACAAGCATTTCACAAAATATCACAAAATAGGTTCCATTTTATTTTGACAAGGGGATGCTTTTCGTGATGGCTTTTTGCTATGCCACAGATTAAACAGTTAAGTGGAATTTTTAACATGTTAAAACTAACATGCATGAAATCAAAAACAATGCAATGGCATCAGACTTGAAGAATTAAAGCCTGACATCTAAAAATAGTACTATCTGCAAATAGAACCCTATAATGATAGGCGTAACTGCGCCTAATCTCGCCACCTGATCCCAAACTCGCCATCCCTCTATCCTTCTGCTCATTCTACACGGTACACCCTTCAAAAACTTAAACTCTGTTTAAAGCTTAAACATTTAGCTGTTAAATCTGTGAATGTCATGATGATTGACTTAACTTTGATGTTGTGATCTCGTCAATCGTAATGTTAGTCATCCTCCGTCCAAGTAAGCTTACCCCCTCCTCCCAACCAAAATAGTGGCACGCAGAAATACTGGAATATAATGTAAAACTCTGGTTATTTTAACTGGGTACGGGTTAAACCTTTTTTTTTGCTGTGGTGTAAAATGTCACATTTTAGTTTTATTAATTACACGGTGAATTTGGGCTAATGAAATTGCAAGATTGGGACCAGCACAGACGGAATCAATATGGAGGCGGAACAGATAGTCTATTTATTCAATTTAAGAATACAAAGAACAAAAAGCATGAATTAAATAATTATTTTGATGGCCAGTAAGTGACATATGATGATATTAACTGTACCTCTGCTTTTGTTTTTTTTAAATGTGTTTTTAAAGGCACAGGTTCTGAAAAAGTGGCGAGATTAGGCGCAGCTACGCTAACCCTTAATTTATGTTTACGTAAAGGCAATGCTGGTACGGAGTCATTAAACACCCCTGTGTGGGGGTGACCCTACTACTGTTTCCCTGCGTGTAGGCCCTGTCACAAGCACCACTCGTCCCGGTGTCTTCTACCGGCTCTCAAACGAGGGGGCCGTTTGAGAGCTGACGTCTCTGTCAGCCGTCCCCGGCTCTGCGGTCTTGTACGACGCTGCCAGACTTTTGTTTCTCCAGCACGAAAGGGGGAAACATAAACTTTACTGTTTGGGAGGCACTCAGAAGGAGAAGTGGGCTAGACTCATGTTGTCTATTCCCCCGTCCTTTTACAAGCTGCTAACCAGTTTTGTGGCAGCGAGCTTCCCACAGGAGTACTACTGCAGACTCCTGCTTTTCAGAGCCAAAAGCTCTGTTTCTTTAAAGGTCAGTGGGTGTTAGTGGGGAGTTGGCGTGTGAAAAAAATGTGCGCCTGCTTAAAGGGTGGGTGGGCTCCCGGGGCCCGATTTAAGTTAAAACGGGAGGTGAAGGAGGAGCAGGAGCTGGGCGGGGCGGGGGGGGGGGGGTGGTTCGTTTATATGCTACAAATACATCCATGAGTTTTTTGTTCCCAGGCTGACGCAGTTCTGCTGGGGATTAGTTCCTGCTTGTACTTTCTGGCCCTGGAGTTTTGACCAGGGAAACAAAGTAAATGCTCATATTCCAATTCTTACCTCCACACCAAGAATAGACTTGGAGTCGCTGGGCCTTCGATTCCTCAGAAATCTGTGACTAACTTTGAGGCTCTGTAAATTCAAATTAACATAATTGAAGGGAAAAAAAATCCCACACGGCCATATGTTCCACACCATATATTTCCCACCTTAATAGTTGCTTGAAATTTTAATTTGCAGTTCATTTATACTTTGTCAACAACGGATCAACCAGTTCACTCATCTCAGAGGTATTTTTAACTCCAGAATCAATTATGCCTGGTATCCACTTTGGCCTTATGAACATTGCTTGGACTGTAAAGGATTTTAATGTATTTTCATACTAGCACACACAAACTTGTGTTTGTTTCCAACAATGGAGAACTGTCTGTAGAATTGTAATTTTGCATAAGTCCCATGACTTATTTCTCATTCAAATTTCTCAAGAAGTCTTTCAGTGTCAAAAAAGTCCTTTTAAACATATCGCTTGGTTGCTCAGTTTTAGACGTCTGATTTTATTTTGTGATACAATCCTCTCTCCCAATATATCTCCTCCAATGTTTGCGATTTGTCACCATCCTTCCACAACGGTAGTGTTTATAAATATGTGATACAAGCTCCTGAGCTCCAGAGGTGTGTCTAATCCAATGCAGTCCGTGGCTTAGATTGCTTTCTCCGGCCGTACCTGTGTAAAAAAAATAAAAAAATAAATGTGTAAAGCCCTTCACTTCTGTTGGTCCAACGTGCTCCACTGCCCAAACTTAAATTGGCTTCTTCTCCCCAGTTCCAGCCCAGTAATTACTGCAACAGCCTGCCAGAGACTCGATAAATAAATAAAAATAAATAAATAAATAAAGTCTGTGTGGGAGGGAGGGGGATGGGTCATGGCGCTGTGAACCGTCTAGACGTGTCTTGTCAGAACAAAAAAAGGTCTTTAGGTATAAACTCGGCCTGCTCCTTGCAGGTGCCAACTGTCATGTGACCGGCAGAGGGTGAGGCTAGGAGTGAGCTCCTTCAGTGGACCAATGACACCGTGCGTGAGTGGGCATAAGTTAAGTTATTTTGAAGTTATGCATGTTGTAAAGTAGAGGCAGCCATTTTAGAGGCAGGGCGTAATCTTCAGTATGTTCCATTGCCTTTTCTTTATTTTATATAGTCTTTGGAAGCATCCATGGTCTTCCCCCGTCTGCTGTGTGCTATTGTACACTCTTTCTATAGTCCTTAGACACCTGGCTGTACCAGCGAAGTGAAAATCACAAGAATTTCATCATTTTCATATTTCATACTTAAAAAATAATAAATAATCATAGGCATGTCATCAGAATAACGTTAATCTGGATATGGGAAAGAGGACACACATGCACGCATACACACAGACACACACTCGCACGCATGTTCTTAACTTTCAATAGCAAAAATGACTAAAGTCAAAATAATTTTTATCTTCACAAACACAGTTTGGCAAGTTCAGCAGTCACTAAATCTCAAGACTGTATTGCACATTCAGAAAAGAAATATAAACTCTTTCGATAAACTCTTATTTTTGACCCTTTTAGTGGCTCAATGTCGGCTTGGTATAAAACTGCCCTTGTGGTTTCTGGTCTTGTTCAGCCATGCAGTTCTCAGTGACAGCAGTATATAATACCTGTTTTCATTTGGGCCAAGGCAGCATGTTATTCAACTAAGACAGCTCAATAGAGGCTTCACAAAGCCATTAATTATCGAAAAGAAGTCTTGCAAAAAAAAACTACTCGAGTCTCTGCTTTAAACGTGAATGTTGACATTGTAATAATGCAGCTTTCAGAGCGCAGTCTCTGCATGTTTGTGTACAAAAAAAACGATTCTTAGCAAAAAAAAAAAAAGGTTGTATTTAAATTGCTCGGTAAAGCCGATGACGCCTTGTGAGTATTTCTGAGATTTTCTGCTTCCTATTTAAGGGACTGATGATGAGAGTCGACGGTGATAAAAAAAAAAAAAAAAAAAAAAAAAAAAAAAAAAAGGTGTTCTGAAGTCAACAAAAAGTGTTCTGCCATTTCCAGACAGGTGCTGATTGACTGATGCATTGCAGGCCTGCTAAAATGGAAAAGGCGGTTCAGAAACTACTCTGTGTCAGGAGGCCATTTAGGGCCCTTTGGCATGCATTCGCTGTCTGTCCCCTGCCGATCGGTTGCTCATCTCTCAAACGTAGCAGCTATCTGTGTACGATCATACAAAGCACATGCTGGTCATAGCGTAGCAGCTATCTGTGTACGATCATACAAAGCGCATGCTGGTCATAGCGTAGCAGCTATCTGTGTACGATCATACAAAGCACATGCTGGTCATAGCGTAGCAGCTATCTGTGTACGATCATACAAAGCACATGCTGGTCATAGCGTAGCAGCTATCTGTGTACGATCATACAAAGCGCATGCTGGTCATAGCGTAGCAGCTATCTGTGTACGATCATACAAAGCACATGCTGGTCATAGCGTAGCAGCTATCTGTGTACGATCATACAAAGCACATGCTGGTCATAGCGTAGCAGCTATCTGTGTACGATCATACAAAGCACATGCTGGTCATAACGTAGCAGCTATCCGTGTACGATCATACAAAGCACATGCTGGTCATAACGTAGCAGCTATCCGTGTACGATCATACAAAGCACATGCTGGTCATAGCGTAGCAGCTATCTGTGTACGATCATACAAAGCACATGCTGGTCATAACGTAGCAGCTATCTGTGTACGATCATACAAAGCACATGCTGGTCATAGCGTAGCAGCTATCTGTGTACGATCATACAAAGCACATGCTGGTCATAGCGTAGCAGCTATCTGTGTACGATCATACAAAGCACATCCTGGTCATAACGTAGCAGCTATCCGTGTACGATCATACAAAGCACATGCTGGTCATAGCGTAGCAGCTATCTGTGTACGATCATACAAAGCACATCCTGGTCATAACGTAGCAGCTATCTGTGTACGATCATACAAAGCACATGCTGGTCATAACGTAGCAGCTATCCGTGTACGATCATACAAAGCACATGCTGGTCATAACGTAGCAGCTATCCGTGTACGATCATACAAAGCACATGCTGGTCATAACGTAGCAGCTATCCGTGTACGATCATACAAAGCACATGCTGGTCATAACGTAGCAGCTATCCGTGTACGATCATACAAAGCACATGCTGGTCATAACGTAGCAGCTATCCGTGTACGATCATACAAAGCACATGCTGGTCATAACGTAGCAGCTATCCGTGTACGATCATACAAAGCACATCCTGGTCATAACGTAGCAGCTATCCGTGTACGATCATACAAAGCACATGCTGGTCATAACGTAGCAGCTATCCGTGTACGATCATACAAAGCACATGCTGGTAATAACGTAGCAGCTATCCGTGTACGATCATACAAAGCACATGCTGGTCATAACGTAGCAGCTATCCGTGTACACACATGGGTGTTCAATAAAATGTGGCCTTAACTGTAAATAGCAAAACTTATATACAACAAAATATCGGAAACACCCCTGAAAAATGGCTTTAAGTTTTAAGCATCTAAACCCCAATTACAAAAGCATCTACTCAGGTGATTCCTATTAATTTGAATGCTAATTAGCAGCATGTGTCTGCTTAAACGAGGTCAACAGCACTTTGACTAGGTAAGTCTCCAAAGCAAGATGAGGATACTGACACTTAAGGTGGCAAGGGGAACAGTGTCAAAAATTATGACAACATGCCCAACAAAAAAAACTGCATCAGCAAAAAAAGAACTGTCGTCACAAGTCAGAGCTCTCCGACAGGGACAGACAGACACTTGGTAGGATAGTTGCTAATACCCACAGAACTACAGCTCTAAAAATCACCACATAATTGAATCAATCCATATATGAATCTGTCTCAACAAAAACAGTACGTTGTGAACTTTACAAAGCTGGTATTTATGGCCGCCATTCGGAAACCATTTGTATCCGAGGCTAATGCACAAAAATGCATAACATGGTGTAAGTAACACAAAACCTGGACCCCTGAGCAATGGAGAAAAGTAATATGGTCTGACAGGCATTTTTTACTCTTTTTAATACATCTGGACGGATTTACGTTTGGAGAAAGCCTAAGGAGGCATTCAATCCACAATGTCTGTTGCCAACTGTTAAGTATGGTGGTGGTTCTGTAATGGTATGGGCAGCCATTTCATGGGACTCATAACCCCAATGATTGCTCTCCATGGATGTGTAACGGGCAAGCAATATGAAACCATTTTACAAGACCAGGAGCACCCTATGGTGCAAACACTGTTCCCTCATGATGTCCCCATATTTCAACATGATAATGCCCCCATACACACTGGTAAAAACATTTAAAAAATGGTTCCAAAAACCACGAGGATGATGTCAAATGCCTCCCATGGCCTGCACAATCACCAGATCTAAACATAATTGAACCTTTATGGAAAGTTCTGCAGCGCAGAGTGCTCCTTCATCCGTCAAAGAACTGGAGACTGTCCTTCTTGAACAATGGGCCAATATGCCACTACACACAGTGCAGCAATTGTATGACAGCATTCCTATAAGGATGAACCAGTTTTCAAGGCAAAGGGTGGGCCTACTCGTTATTAGTTACTAGATATTCAGTTTTTGGAGGTGTTTCCGATATTTTGTTCATGTATATATATATTAGGGATGGGGGTTTTGGCTTTTTTTTGTACACGTTTACACTTAGAATGTTGGCGTGTATCCGCGGTTAACCGTAACATTACGTCATAGCGCGCAAGCCAACGATACTGGTCGGAAACTCGGGTAGCTGCTAGTAAGTAAGCAAGCAGTTATGAAAGATTAACGTTAGGAGGTAAATATAGGTTAGAATATACTTTACTGTTTCAAAATGTTTTCCTAAAATAAACTAGTGTCATGAAATTCAAATAAAACTGTCCAATCACGGAGTGTTTTTGTTATTGTCCACCGGCTTGGGACTGAGTAAGATGGTTCAACATACTCCATCAGAGACCGAAAGCCTGGCGCATCCAGTTCGCTTAACGGTCTTGTGTCTTTCACAATCATATACGCGATCAGCTGGGTGATTTTCACAGCTCTCTGTGGAGTGCACTTGTAGAAGACGGAGCCTATTCGGGGTTGGGTGCTAGCATTACCCACCGCGGCATCTTGTTCAAAATCTACGTTCGCGTGTTTTAATCGCAGATGATTGTTCATTGAGCTGGTACTCCCCCCTTTCACACTTAAAACAATGTTACCGAGTTGCCGTCGACTTGTTTTGTAAAATAATTCTGGGCTTTAGCTTTTCCGCCGCTCATTTTGATGCTTTCACTCAAATTCACTGACTCACTCCCGCATTTTTTCCATCAACGTTAGTTATGTTGACGTGATTTACGTTCTAGATATATTTAAATGCTTTAGATATATACATAATATTGTACGAGGAACAATTATAGCCTACGCAACATTTAAATAATTAATATGATTAAAAAAATATTAAAAAAATTATTTTAAGATTTCGGTTAATCAGTTCTAAACGGATAGTGATTAATTTTCGTGTACACGGTTAAACGTGTACACGACCCCATCCCTAATATATATATATATATATATATATACATATATATATGTATGCGTGTGCATGTGCATGTGTGTGTGTGGCCCAAAAGCAAAAGAAGAAAGCAAAAAAAAGAAAATCTGAATATATATTTGAATCATGTGAAAACATGCCCATGGTAATGATATTCATAATCATGTGTAAACTGTACTGCACAAATTGGTGAGCTTGACCAGACTCGACGGGCTCTGGCAGTGAGACAGGGAGGGCCGGCGGTTACAGAAAACCTGGCTGTACAATCTGCCCTTCCAGATTGCTCTTTGGACTCGCTGCCATTTAACCTGGGTAGCATGCTGGAGGAACGCGTCAGGATTAGTCCGCTAAAGCACTTTAAACTGCGCTCTGAAACCACGAGACAGAGTCAATTCTGATGCATTGCATGTACATTAACAGTGATTAAACGAAACAAACAAAACAATATGTATATTTTGTCAGTTTTAAGTGATTGGATCTCTCCACCCACATCCCCTCTATAGTATTGCTTGCCAGTGTTGGTTGCCGAGGTCTTTTTGGCAGATTTGTTGTGGGGTGTGATGAGTTTTTTTTAAATATTTTTTTTTAATGCTGGGTGTTCAGCATGGCATAGCATCAAAGTGGTTGATTGGTAATGGCATTCCATCTGTTCACATAAACCAAGCTAACAGGGACGATCAGTTTCCCTTTGAAAGCAGCCCCAAAAATTGTATTTACACAAATGTGGGACTGATCTTTAAACCGTGTCAGTGCTGACTAAACAGATGGCGGAGGCCACGTCTTGCCCATCTGACGCGGTCTTCTCTTTTAATTGTTCTGTGTCCGATTTATCGCGTACATTTTCTCTGTCTTGCGCATTAAGCACAGAGCTTCAAAGGAAGACAAAAAAACAACAGCAAGAAACACAACCACCTGTATCTATGATTTTTTGTGACACAGAATTTAAAAAATAGATATGAAACAGTACATCTGAACATTTGGAGAGTGCAAACGGTGCTAGGTTAATGCCAATGGATGATAAGAATGCTACGTGTTAGCACTGGTGCTGTGCAATCGGTGAATCACAGAAGGAAAAAATTTATTAAATAATGCACACAATTAATGTTGCCAATTTGAATGTACACGGTTAGCATACGTTCTTTTTGGAATACTGGCTGCACAACCAGTAATTATTTGCTGTGCAGCCAGTGATTTCACTTGCTAGAATTGTTCTCCTTGATTGTTGATTTGCTCTCACCTTTTGAGGTACTCCCATCACTGAGTGAAGGTGACAAATTGTGTGGTGGTGACCTATGACCTCTATGAACTAAGCCCTTCCCACATCTAATGGTAACCACACCACTGACACACAACAACCCAGACTGCTCAGAAGGTGCCTTCATCAAGGAAAACCTCTTCCCACATCTAATGGTAACCACACCACTGACACACAACAACCCAGAATTATGCTCAGAAGGTGCCTTCATCAAGGAAATCCTACAACATTCCGTTTTAAGGTTTACACAACATTTTTTACACAATACAGTATTTACAGAAGCTACTTTGGTTAGGCCCCATTTTTTAAGTGTCTTTAAGTACTCACCTGAGTTAGGAACCGTTATTTTCTTAGGAAAAGCTTTATGATACAGTCCGAAAAATGGAAATGCTAACAAATGTGATCCTTGCCACATTCGCGCACCAACAGCACAAACGGTAACCTTGTGTGTCATTTTAAAAATCTGAAATCCCTGGTCTCCTAATTAATAAAGCACTTACAAAGTTGTATTATTCTTTGTATTAAGCATATAAAACCTCTAACTTGCGTTAAACCGTATGTCGTACCCATCGTCCTCTAATAACAGCAATTGAATTGCTGACTTAGTGTGCTGTTTAGAACAGGCTGGGTAACGAGTCGTCCTGGCAGTGTCATACGGCATGGTGCATTAACATTGTTCAGTGATGAAGTAAATCGCAAAAATGTGGTCCCACTGTGTTGTGTGTTAAAAAGAGCCGGAATTATTTTTTGCGCATAGATCTGTGGCCCTGGCAAATATCGGGATGCTCACGTTGGCATAAAATCGCTATTAATTACACTGGAAGCCTTCCAAAAATCTTAGTTACTGCATTGATAATAGAAGCCTTGAATTGCAGTCTGGGTAATATGCCTAAGTGGGCACTGTTGCACTGGTTCGAGGCAGTCAATGGCGCCCTTTGTGTGAAGGTGTAACAATGCTTACCATTATCAGATTAAATCAATTTTGCTGTAAGTGCCTGTGGTCCTCACTCAATGTTCACGCTCAATGAACGTTGAAAAAGTTATTTTATCATATTCTTTTCTGTTGTTGTTTTGTCACATGGATTAAAAGTAATGATAATAAAATAAAAAAAACTTCTTTCTTAGTGGGCATAGAGTATACTCACAGGAAAATAAAAGTTATTCTATTCTATTCTATTCTATTCTTAATCCCCACTGGCGCATGTACCAATTAGTAGTCATGGATTTGCTAAATAAGAGTATACCCACTTCTTCAGGCACTACTACACCACTGGTTAAGATTACATATAAAACTGCATTACTGTGTGAGCGCATGTATGGGTTGGAAGATGGGTGATTGAATTATTAATTTAGGCCCATTACAGTTTACAGTTACCTTTTACAGTTTCTGTTTACTGTAGGTGTATGGGCAGGAGGGCTATTGGGAGGGGCTGTTAAAACTGTATTTTAATTGAGTTTGACTCCCTGTTGTCTAGCTATTGACATGCTTCAACTCCACTTGGCGAGATATATTGGCATGCCTTGACAGTCGCTTCGCATCTGACTACCAAATGGGCACCTCGTCATTCGTCGATTGCGTTTGATTTCCAGGTGGCGTGATTGATCAATCAGGCGATCCATAAGCACAAATGAATCAATGGAACGTTTGGTTCGGGCTTGGCTGTATCAGCCGGCATCGACGGTCCAGAGAAACGTCTCGCGTACGCGGCAGGGTTCGCATAATCTGCTCGGTACCCCCGCCGATACATTTCCAATTTAGCGCCGC
Organism: Synaphobranchus kaupii; assembly: GCA_029718625.1. NCBI lineage: Eukaryota > Metazoa > Chordata > Actinopteri > Anguilliformes > Synaphobranchidae > Synaphobranchus > Synaphobranchus kaupii. The sequence goes on from CM056395.1 coordinate 14,798,283, forward strand.
TAATAGTGCTCACAATGGTGAGAAACGCAGAATAATGGCAACCAAACAAAGAGCGAGGCCTTCGACAACTGGGGACGACGGTATGCGCCGGCGCAATTCGTACGTTTCGCGTTAAGAATCATTATTCCGCGGAAATCTCGCAGGGACTTTCCGGCGAACAACAGCGGCAAGCTGTTGAGCGAATGACTTTCTGCGCTGCGCGTTGCGTGACTTGGCCCTGGCGGCTTTAAGTACGAGGCCCTGTCATTCTTCCGTGACAGCCTCTTCTCCGTGATGCCGTTCCGCTATGCTGTTTACCCCATACCTTGGCCTATAATCTATTCTGGAACAAAAGTTGCTGCTGCAGAATTGCAATCGGAATTTGTTAAACAGAGGATTGCGCATCCACGCGGGACCAGTCGCAATCTTTGTTTGTGCCTCTGTTCTGTTGTTCTCTGAGGATGGGGACCGCTTTGTTCATCCTGTTCTTTTACATTCATGATGGCCCCCGTCGCCCGCGCTCGTCTCAAAGCCCCGCGTCCCCATTACCACGGGACAGAGCCTCAATAATGAGGACGTCAGTGCGAGCAGGAGGGCACGCGCCAGGCGCACCCCAGGCAAACCCCTCCTCGCACGCGTTTAGCATGTCGCGCTTCTCGCGGTCCACACTTAAGATGCGTTTTACGAAATGATTTAAGCGCAACCCATCGAGTGCGGAGTGGGTTTTCTGGGAGCGCTTTGGTCGCCGTCTCCCGGATTTGGAACCGGAGGAGGCGAGGCGTGAACGCTCCCACTCCGCTGGGCTGCTGAGCACACGCCGTCGGCCAGGTTTGCTGTCCTTTCAAATAAATGGCAGGAACTGATACCCTCCCTCAGTCCAGCTGACAGGTTTTGTAATGCGGTATGAGACCCTGAACCGCCATTGTTAGAGTGTTTACTCTGGACAAATGTATAAATTGAATTTGACGTAATTTGATTCCAGAGCAAATTTTGAGCCAGGTGTTTTAAAATGGAACACCTTGTCAAGAAAGCTTGTGTCAGCACAAAAAAAAAAAGTTATAGTCAGAATGTGTGAAAATAAAATGATTAAGTCTGATCGACCGGAGAGAGACGTCTTCAGCCTTCCAGGAATTCCGGGCGCTTTCTGTTTTAATCGCTCCAAGGCAGAAATATTCATGCTTAGCTTTCATAATCCCCAGCATTGACTTGAATAGCCACTGATTTGTTGACGCCCCGCGCTGGCAAATTATAGGCCTTCGCCGTTGTTCTGAAGATGTCACACAGCCGATTGAATGAGGATTCCTGCTGTCCTGGAATGGGGGAATAAAGTCAGTGACTTGTGTGTGTGTGTGTGTGTGTGTGTGTGTGGCAGGCATGCAATCACATGACCCAGATTTGCTTCCCGTGAATGGTGCCAGACCACCCCCCTGTTTCAGATCAAGAAATGTTGGGCCTTTTTGCTTTTCTCAATATTGCCTTAGCTTTCCGTATCCCATGGGAGTTAACCCTTAGAATAATTTGCAAAGACAAAATAAATGAAAATGGAAAAAAAAATTAAATAAATTGTTCTACAGATCAACTCTCAGCTCGACATCTACTGTATTTCACAATGCAGTGTTTTCTGCCTCTGATATTTCATAGACTTGGCAGGGCTGGGATGGAGCACACTTGAATTGGAATGGATTGCCCTTTCACAAGCTTACAGAGGCAATATTTTTTTTGTTTGTTTTTTTTTTTTCTGCCACTGGTGAGAGACCCATGTGCCTGGATTTAATGTTCACCGGTCTTGGAGAAGGGGGACCCTTTGGTCAAATCAAAGTCGCTGTTACTAAACCATCACATGCTAAACGGGGATGAGAGTCGCGAGAAAGCCGTGCGATTTAGTACGCCCACGCGCTTTCATATTGCGTCAGCTCGGACGTGCGTCTCGCTCCGTTCCGGGCGTGGAATCACGGCATTGTCGAACGCGCGTAGGAAGAATGCACGTCAAATATAATGGAGATGACTTGTCCAATTATCGTACTGTCTGCTGGGGAAAAAAATAAATCTAAATACTTTCAGTGATGAATGTGTGCTCAATGCCAACGTTACCCGCTTTTCATTGACAAGTTCCAGCCCCGTTTTACAAGAAACGGTAAAGGAATACAATTCCAGAAGATTTAGCGTAAGATGTAGCTGTCAGAAGTTTGATTTTTGAATGAGTTTGAATGAGTAAATGAATTAACAAATGAATGAAAATACAGTGCAATCCTTGCAACAAAACAAAAAGAACATTTATGATAAGAGTGCAATTTTTATCATGCATCGGATTGTCGGGTAAGTGAGGACTAGGTAAAATGTGTATTTTCTGAATCCAGCGGTTCCAACAGACAATGCCCTTGTTAAAACGTTCAGCACTCTGAATACTGAACACAAGCGATATTCCGTGCTAGAACCCCTCACTTAACCTACATTCAAAATAAGTTTTACGTTATTTAATTTAATTATTATTATTAAAAATGACAATCATCAATTAAATCGCCAAATTATTTGATAGGTAAGTCGAACAGTAACCTGGTGGAGTCAAACTTGACTAACTTTTTTTATGCGGTACACTCATAAAATACCTCCACAGGAAGACCATCCCTGTCCTGATTGGGTTAAGGTATGGGGAGGGGGGGGAGAGGGGTCATTTATGGCAAAGACTGGGCTTATCTTTGATGTTGGGGGTTGAGAGAGAGAGAGAGACAGAGAGTGACAGAGATAGAGAGAAGAGGGGAAATATTAGATATCCTACAGGATGAAAGACAATACGATACAGTTGACGTGAATTCATACGGTATAACCTAAAAATATGGTATACTGCCCCGCCCCTCCAGAGAGCCTGTGGATCACTCGCCACCCCACCAGCACGCCCCGTTTTTTCTGTTTCTGTCCGCTCGGTGCTCGTTACCTTCCAGACACGTTAAAGGGGCGGCCATTGTTTCCCGTAAATAGGGATGAAAGGCTTGAAAAAAAAAAAAAAAGGCTGGGAGTTGGCTAGCTCCGGGGAGAAAATGCTGTTTATATCGCTGGGTTTTTGCCAGTGCAGCACTATGGGAGAGATCAAAAACCTCTTGCTTTTCTTTTTTATGTCTTTCTTTTTTTTACCTTTCGTAAAATGGTAGAAAAAACAAAAAAGCTTTTCCCTCGAGACACTGATTTGGAAGATTTTATTTTTTTCAACTCCCATTTTTTTTCATTTTGTGTTGATAGAATATACTAACACAAAATGGTCAGTATATTTTGGATTGAGGAGAGCTATATCAGTCAGAATACGATACTGCTTTTAACGATTAAAGATAAGTGTGTATTTATTAAAATGTAAATACATAGATTAAATGTCTGAGATGCAGAGGGCAGACTGCATCCTCTGTTGGTATGGTAATACAGTACATACCCCCCCCCCCCCCCCCCCCCCCCCTTTTTGGGCATTACTTGCTTTTTCACATCTTGCCTTCTTATCAGTAAACTATCTAAAGAGAGGCAAAGAAGGGTGGCAATTTCTCCCATTCTCCCTTTAGCATATCGGTGCCTAGTGGGACACAACTGAGGAGGGGGGACACAACTGTGAAAAAGGGATTCTTCAGTCGTTGCAGGGCTTATCTATTTCATCAAATCGGGTTTCTAAAATCGGAACGTACAGGTTCGCTTTAATTGGTAGGCCGCTATCCAGGGAGATTTTAAAGTGACTGCTTTCTAATCTCTTCATTTTATCTGTAATTATACGTGATTTATTATTTTTTTTTCATTATGCTAACGCTGTGTGTCGCATTATCCGAACATGGCATTTGATCAAATTCCTGCTAGAGTAGACTAATCTTAATTATACCAGAACAGTATCTATTTTTTTGGATCACCAATGGTTAAAAAAAGAAAAGAAAAAAGTAGGAGTTTTGGGTGGTTGGTGGATGGTTTAGTGCCTCAGGGGTAAGTACAGGCATTTTTTCTCAATGCCCGTTTTCCTGGCACTGGGCTCACCACGAAGCGTCGTCTCGCGGCGGAAGATCCATGGCGATAATAAGAGCTGGAGGAGCTGGAGGAGCCTCGCGTAGCCGCGGACAGGAAACATATTCCTCACGCAGGGAGAGTGAGCTCGCAGGTTGGCTGAGGGAGAGGTAACTTATCTTCATTTTAATTATGGCTGACAGGGCGCCGGGTCCCGGAGGCTGGCACCAGAGGAGTCACGTCTGCGGCTGGCGCTGTGGTGTTTGAGCTGTCTGGGCCGCCCGTGGCCCGCGCCGGCCCGCACCTCGTCTCTCTCCGGCGTGCGGATGGCGTGGCGTAAGCTCGCGCGCACGCGCGATCTCGTACGCGCACACACACGTCATGCTAGTAGGAAGGATAATGTTAATGAGGTGAAAAAAAGTAAAAGGGACCAGATTTACCCCACTTTTTGCAGGTAAGAGACAGAGGAGAGGCAGCTCTACAAAATACAAGGGGGGCAGGACCGAAACTGTGTTTTTGTTCGTCAAAAATATTTCAAGTCATGCTATGAGAATTACGCTAACCCGCATTTTTGGCTCAGTTAGCCGCCTTCAGAGGGTCTGTTTATTGTCTGTGCAAGCACAAAGAGAACGTGCGTCTGCCGCGAGGCCGCCCTTCTCCTTCTCTGCCCATAGGGGGCAGCGGTTGCGATGTGTCTGTAGAGCCACATGGCGATTTGAGTTGATGGGAGGAATGAGAGGCCTTTCACGCGCGGGTTGAAATCTGCGTGCAGGGCCACATGCTCCTGTCATTAATATTTGTGACGCTCCATTTGTCAAAGCAACCTACTATATCAAAAAACCCTCTTGAGAAAAAATCCAGAGTGTACAGCATTAGGCAGTCTCTGCTTTTACTTGTGTCTACCTTTTTCTTAAATACTTACAGCACTTGTGGGCTTATTGCCATTATTAAAATGCACTACTATATTGTCATACGATTTTGCAGAGGTGGAAATCCAGGGGACATAAAGTAAAAGTCCTCCTCAGTATTTTTCTCTAATCACCTGGATTTGCTAATTAACATAATTATTCAGCGAGGTGGGAGAACTAATTAGTGAAATCAGTCTATGGGTGGAAGAAACACATGATAGGACTTTTACTTTATGTCCCCTGGATTTCCACATATGCCATTTTGCATATACTCTGGTGCTAAATAACCTCAGATGATCTTCCTTCATAGATAAATGGGGGATTACTTTTTTAATTTCCTTTATAAACCTCATTAAGGGATACCACTAAGGATGGATTAAGTACAATAGGGAAATGAAATGGTTTCCTTATTCTGTGACTTGAATGCTTGAAGACGTACTCATGTAATTATACATAGCAATTAGTATTTTGCAGACGCATAGTTCATAGAAATGCATAAATGACCAGAAATGACCCGTGAGACTGGATGGTCCCAAATGGCAGCCACCGCACCTGACCAGTCCTGGGCATTTGGGGAATATTGGAGAACGTCAGCCATTTTTGGGTAACAAGGGCCCGGAAGTTAGGTGTGCATTGGCCCACTTCCCGGTGAACGCGTTCAGCGGGCAAAGCGCATGATGGCGGGGTCCTTAATCGCCACACCGGGTCCGGGTCATGTGACCCGCATCCCCAACGGAGCTCATGGCAGTGCCCAGGAAGACTGTGGCACGGAAGGGAGATTGGGATGTGGGTTTCGGAGGGAGGGGGGTGAGGAAGCGGACGGAGGGCTTCTGGCTGGGGGGGTGTGGGGGGGAGGGGGGGTGTGTTTCTGGTTGACTACCATAGATCATCACCAGCCAGCCGCTGAGCAGCGGGGGGGGGGGGGTCATTACCAGCATGGCAGAGACTGCTGACCCGGGACTAATGTGTTTCAAGACCCCCCCCCACCCACACACACACACTCTCTCTCCGAAAGCAGAGGAGAGCAAAGGAAAGACATATTTGCATGGATATTTTCTCTTCTTACACTCACATTAATTAAGCCCCTCAGTCCCAGTGATTCTAGATGAGAAATGTGTTTTATTCCATTTCTTTTTCTTTCTTTTTTTTCCCCAGTAAGCAGTGATTTCATGCCGAAATATAATTACTGTCCTGATTTGGATGTCACGCACGTTACTTGCCAACTGACATTGTTGACTTTTTTTCCCCCCCATCCTCGCTGTTGTGGCTGTCACAATACATTCCATAAGCATGCAATCACGGCACAAAGATTGATTTATTGAAATTTACCAAAATGGCAAATTGTTACTGATGGCAGAACAACCGCTCTAGAATCAATGCATAAAATCTTAATTTGAAAGATGTCTTCGTATGAAGCTTTCAGGCATTGATACGGATAGGTTGTCCAGTTATAAGTATACCCGTTTTAGCATGCATACACAATTCACCAGGGGCTGTATGACAATCTTATATATAGATAATATCTATCCATATTATGTAAATACACACACAAACAAAACAAGTTATTTACTTTCTACAAGCAAGACGTGGTTAAGTCCTCCAGTCTTTCCACATCCTGTTGTCCATTCCTATAAGAATCAGTGGTTTACCCCCTTTATTTGACCTATAAAAATTGATTTCAGGATTTCACTGCAGTTGTTAAAGGGCTCGTATATGGCTTGACACTGGGGCTGCACTAAGGACACCCGCTCACGCCAACATACCAAACTTTTGACAGAGTGAAAAACGCACACCATTTGTTGGAAAAGGGTACATACAATGCAGTCCATAAGTATTTGGGACACTGACACAATTTTTGTTGTTTTGTCTCTGTACTCTGTACTGGAACTGACTATGAGGTTAAAGTTCAGACTTTCAGCTTTAATTTGAGGGATTTTACATCCATATTGGGTGAACCCCTGTAGCAATTGTAGCCATTTTTATTCATAATGTGTTTTCATATTTTCCTCTAGAGTAATTTATGAACTTGCGCGTGTAACTTGTGCAGAGAGAACATTGAGGAAAGCTATAAGCTGGAACGTTTGCTGCTCCTTTTTAATTCACTGAGCACTTTTTCACTTTCCCATGTGACTGCTGCTAAGGCAACATTTTTAACTTTTTTTGGGGAAATGGTGTGCGGACAGCCATTTCTTTATCTTCTATACATAATCCCACCAAAATTAATTGTACAAATTAACATAAACTTAAAGTCATCATATTTAATATGTGGTTGCATATTATTTTCATGCCATGACTTCCTGATGTCTGTGACCCAAAAAACATCAAAAGACTCTTGATATCTTATTTCCAGATACTCTTACAAGCGATACTATAACCTCTCTGCATTTTAATGGATTTCTATGGGAATTGGGGGGTTGGAACTAGATTAATCTGTAAATTGCACGGGAACAGTATGGAAACACATTGTTAGCTAAATGGCTGTAAGTCATCAAGGGTCTTCGGTATCACAAACGAGCCTCAAACCATCACTCTGCTGCCAGATATGCAGTAGATATGGATGGATGACTTTAAGGGTTGTCACTGTTCCATTTCAAATACCAATTTGCTGGAGTACAGAGCCAAAACAACAAAAATTTTGTCACTGTCCAAATACTTTAGGACTGCTCTTAGAGCTGGGTATTGAACCTCAATACATTTTTAGCACTGACCGAATCATGTCTGTAGCACTGAGTATCAAAAACTGTCTGAAAAATTTCAAATGATACCCGGCCCTAAATGCTCTGTATCTTCTCTTTGCATGTCATCCCTATATGTAACTGGATGTCTTCCGAAGTACAAACCCCAATTCCAAAAAAGTTGGGACGGTATGTAAAAATACATATCAGGGTTCGGCCCAGTGTTTAGCAGAGCATCCAGGCTGTGGTGTACGGGCACTTTTGCAGTACCCCTGTGGTTGCTCCATATTACGCAGCCACCTGCATTGGCAAGAGTAATGTTATAATATATATAACATTTGGAATGTAGCGTATAGAGTATAGTTCCTCTTCTTGGCTCACATCGATTGGGGGGGGGGGGGGGATACTTGGTTTGGAATCTTTCATACAGCCTTAAAGCAGGCTTTAATCGCAGGTTTACCTGACGGTCACCCCCCACGGCTCATATTTGTGTGGGAAAAAAATATATTTCCTTATCTAATGAGAAATCAAATCACATTAGACTTGCTCAGATGTTTCTTTTATAAATATTCACTGGTGGTGTCCTGTGGCCCTTAGGAAGAATGAATGACCCTTGAAATATTAATTAAATAGCTTTCCTGATGCCCAAATGGTTTGGATGATGCTGTCACAAATTAGCATTGGTAGCATTATATAATACATCTTGATGGTACTTTTTGGATAGTGCCCTTCAGAATGTCAGTTTTTGATCTGTTCTCACATTTTAATTTTCTGTATCGATGTCTGAAGAGGCCGGATTCAGAGATGGCCAATTGAAGTCATGCACTTAAGTTCCTCTCCTGTACGGCTTTTATGCGGGGGTGATCTGATCCTTAATGTATTATAGCTAATCTTCTATAGACATGCTTTTCATTCATAATGGGGTGGTTAAGGTTGTTTCTGAACAGGCCAAACAAGGCTCGCTTTTTCAAAACTGAAGTTAACTGCCTTCACTCCATCGCAAGCTTCCCGCCAAAACGGACAAAAAATGTAGCTGCTGATTTAGTGTTGTTGTTATTTTTGAAATAAAGAAAAAAATAAATAAATAAAACAGAAAAAACAATGTCAGATTGTGTATCGTAATGAAGCCCGCACAATTAATTACTCGGGATGCACAGGAAGGGACCAATAAAAGTTTATCGACTCGTATGTGTTACTTTGCAGGGGCTGGTTAGTGCGTCTCTCCAGGAAATTAGACCCATATTGTTTAACGAGCTCATTACAGAACGGTTTGAGCGCTGTCAGACCAGAGGTGATATACGTGGAGAGGAGTCCACACCCATTTTTTTTCACTTCCCTTTCACAGCAGAAGGGAACAATTTGCCTCATTTAGCTGACAAGATAAAGAGTAATTGTAACATTTATCGTAAATGGGGGAGCAAGAGAAAATAGTGACACCATTAAAACAAAATAATAAAAAAAAACGCCCCATTGAAGAAAGTAAAGACATTTCCGCCCCCTGCCGTGGATTTAACTGTGTATCAGTATGAGGTTAATCGTGCTATGCATTATTTTGTGCCTAAAATAACTTCACTGCTTTCAATTGCTTGACTTTTTATGTGCTTTAGATACTTCAAAGGTAACATTTAACATTTATTTATTTATTTATTTTTTTTTAAGCAATGTCAATTTTAAAGCATACAAAATACTATGTTCAAATATTTGCCAAAATAGTCTCTAAACATCAAGAGGTTCGATTGAAACAGTTGGCTAATGTATGTAATGTTTCATGTAGTAATATACAATGTGCAAAAATATAGGATTTAGAATCAGAGAAGGAATATTCATGTTCTCAGACGTTGTCCCACACAAAGAATGTTCCCCGCATCTTGTTTGTGTGTTAATGGGAAATATCGTCAAAAAAACAAATATTCATCTTATTTTCCCTCTCATTGAAAAGTCAGTGGCAATAGAAACATCGTATTCAATAAATCGGGCCATACGAACTTGGGAAAAACAAAACAAGCAGAATTCAGTGGACACTGAACTGCGATTGACTTTGGGAAAGAAGTTTCCCTCGACTTCTGTTCCCATCTGCTTTTATTTATGTGGTTATTTGTTAATTTGTACATTAATCAGAGTGCCAAATAGCCGTGCCCAACTTTTGCAAGAGGGATTCAGACCTTCAGCATATTCTGTCCTGCTCGATTTTGAGCTGACCAATGTTGATTAATTAGACCCACTGTTGGCAAGCAGATGAGGCTACTGAGTTTCAGTGGCAAAAACTTGAGCAGAAGTTTTCTTGAGTTTTTTTTGTGTTTTTTGTTTTTTGTTATGTTTTTTCCAATTACATTTTCTATTATCTTATTCAGCTCTAAGGGTTTGCAGTCATGATGGGTCTGTGCTACTTTTACTTCCAAAAAATAAGTAAAACTTAGGAAATGTTTATTTAAATAATTACTTACTTATTGCAGAAAATGCATTTAAATGTAAATGTTACAAGATTGCGTATATGTCAGTGCACTATAAACATATGCATTTGAATGAGTTAAGAACGTGGTCGTAGAAACATAGTACACGGTGGTAGAGATATATAAATATATACTCTTTTTTTAAACTGTCTGTTTGGGCCTTCGGTGGGCTCTGAGATATTCACAACTGATCCAACACATTAGGAGGACACACACATTCCTTCTGTCCACAGAAATGTACTGTATATTATTACCTTATTTTACAGCAAGTAGCAAGAAAAAAAAAACTTGCTGCTCGTCTCATGCCAAACTACTACTAGTGCTATTCATTTTCAATGTATTTACTTATTTTTATGTTTGTTATTTTTTAAATTATCATTATGGTTTTTGCAAGTGCCGTAAGCTGGGTAGACACAGGATAGATACAGACTGTGGGCTCAATCAACAAAAGCATGATGCGAAAGAGAAAATCAATTTCGCTCCATGCCTTTGTTGACTGAGCCCAGAGTCTGCATCTATGTTTCCTCTGGTCTGCAAGTGAACACGTTCCTCTTTAAGATGAGGGTGAGCCTGGCGTTCTTGACCTCTTCTCTCTGATCCTTGTTCGCCGGCAACACAGCCATAATCTAGAGAAAGTTGATTTATGCCGAGACGTGCCTTGCAGTGAGACCGTTCGGACGCTGACGTAGCAGGCCGTGGCCGCCCCTCTCTCCTGGGTGCCTGACTGAGTGTCAGAGGTAGAGAGGGGGCGTGGCTGCGATTGGGCTGGGAAGCGTGACGCGGTCGCCATCCTGTTCTAGGAGCTCAAGCATTGACGGTTCTGCGAGGGGCAGTCCGAGCGACGGCACGAGTCGCAGGGCGAAGGCCGTTCCCTCCTCCCAAAAAAAAAAAAAAGGGATGACATCAGTCCCTGTCCCCCACCGCCCCGCTCCCCGCTCCCCGCGCTCTTCTCCTTCCGATAGCCCCTCTTTGTGACTCGAAACTCGCGGGACGCAGTGACTGACGTGCCGGCGAGGGCGGGCTGACATCAATAGCGCCGTGTGCTTTTCTTCTCCCCTTTCTTCCTTTCTTCCTTCTTTCTTTGTTACCTCGGTCACAGTAAATCAGAGATCGCTGTCTTCTCGTTTTGACGATTTTTTTCTGAAGAGCAGCTCCGTTTGTTCAAGCAGTTTGCTCTTCTTCACCAACGACTCTTAATGTCTGTAATTTCTGCGGTGTGAGTACGTTTTAGTTCTGCGAAGAGTACGTTTTAGTTTCTGTTTGTTCTTCCAGGAAAGTCGACAGCCACAAAAATACCCCCCCCCCCCCCCCCCATGTTCACGTCACTGGTGTTTTGGTATTATTGAAACCACTGCACAATCTGATCTCTCTCTTGTGCATGTACACACACACACACACGGCTTTGTGCCACTTATTTTCGCATTTGAATTTTTACTTTCGCATAGTTTGTTTCACTGCCTGTTTTAGAGTCACTTTTCCCACGTACGTATGTGAAATGCAAGAGAATATGGTGACGTGATAAGGTGTGAAATAAGTAAACAGCATGCACGCTGTAATACTGAATGGAATCGTAAGTCAGTGGTTCAGAAAGTGGCCATTTCAGTAAAATGTTTCAGATGTTTTTCCTCAGGTCAGGTCTGCAGCCAGGTTGGGGACTGTTGTATGTATAGAGGGAGTGGGGAAGGAGCTGGGGGGGGTGGAAAGACATAAACTAAAACGTACTCTTCGATAAGAACAAACAAATTGACCATTAAACTAACCAACAAGTCATTCCTTCTGGTGTTTCTTGTTTTTTTTTTTTTACTTTTATGATACCCGCTGGTGTTCTTCCTTGATGAAGAACCTTGTCGAGGGCCTGCTCTGTGTTTGTTTGTCAGATGCAGAACAGAGTAATTGTTGTATTTGTGGCCCTCGCCCTTCTCTGTGTTTTCTGTACAAAAGAACGTGTAATCAGTGCCGTGGTTTCAATTAATGCCTTACAAAGGATCAATCTGCAGAAACCATTGACCCGCCCATTGATCAGTAATAAGACGCCCAAGACGTATTGCAGGCCCTGTTCTTTATTAGACGCTCATTGCCAAATTAAGGGAATTTAATTTGCAGGCACCAGTGTTATATATATATTTTTTCATCAACCTATCAGGCTTCTGATAATTACTGCGTCCCTAATACATGGTCCGTCCTGGCCAGTTGGTACGTACAAGAGGTGGTCCTGTTTCTTGTTGAGTCAGGGGCCCGAACCCTGCGGCCAGGTTGCTGCTGTAAATCAATGCCCGATAGGGACACTGCGCTGAGGGAGACGCCGCTGTTAAACCGAGGCCCTGGTGCACCGTGGGGGTTTTTAACAATCATTGTTAATCCCAGTGCCCTGGTTATACAGGCTCTGTCAATCTGCTCACCTAATCTTCCACACTACAGTGAATTTCCAGCACAATTAGCATTCCCGGCCCGTCTTGTTCCCTCAGGTCTTTGACTTTCTTGTTTAAATGAGGAAATAGCTTTAGCTGCCAGTGGCAGTGGCAGGTTGGGGAATATTTGGTCCAGGGCGCTGAAGCCCTACTGGAGAATCAGGATTTATATGGCCATATGAAAAGTACAAGCCTGTTGGTCAGCGTGAACTGAAAAAAAAAGATTTGGGCCTCATTCTTAATGCACGTCAGACACAAAGTCAATAAGTGAAAACAGAAATGCATGAATGATTTTGACTATTTGTACAAGTATTATTGCGTACAATACATCTCATACATTGGTTATTTTATTTGAATTACTTTTTCGCTCAACTTTTAGACAAAAAAATAGATGTATAATTATGTATGCATACATGTCCACACACATGCATTTTTAATTTTAAAATAGGTAAATTAAGTCATTTTAAAAAATCAAGTTTTAATTCTAAAATATTTTTTTTGTAAACAAGGCATTCACTTCCCAGCTTCTCAGCAAACATTACTTTGAATTATTATCCTTATGTGCAATATATTTAAAGGACAGCCATGCACTTTGTCAGTAATGTGTAGTTATAACAATAGGTCAAATATAAATGTACACAGAAACCAAGCAAGGTCCCATTCCTCCGCCTGTTGGCCAGTGTGGGGCTGCATTATTTCACTTGTTCCCTGATGCTATTTGAAAGGCCAGAGATTTACTGGCTTCTGGCCAATCAGTCATCATAAAAAATAAACATTGCCTGGTTACAGAGTAGCTGAAACTGCCAAAAACTCGGAGGTCTGTCAGTGCAAATAATACAAACGCTTGTGTATTTAGATCCCTGGCAATAAAGAAAGCTTTGAATGGATTTGAAAAGCGTATTTTCTTGTATTTATATTTTTGACCTTGGTTTGCCCACGGTTTTCATAGAGGAAAAAACAAAGAAACATGCTGCTCTTTTCCTGAGCGTGTGCAATGTCAAATTGTGTTCAGAGATGAAAGATTTGGTCACCTGAGAGCGCTCTTTGTTGGACAGGAGTTGGAGGTTTGTAATCAATGTGAGGAAGTACAATCAGCCACATTGCTCAGCCCCATGGTTACATTCATGTTGTGCAAAAGTGTTGTGCAATGTCACAGAATTATTCACAATTGTGTGCGTTTTCCTTTGATTTCTTGCCTGAAAGACTTCCATACTATTTTTCTCACCCCCTGCAGACATCTGCCTACAGTAGTTAGGGGGGGAAATTCCCTGCTAAAACCCATTTTCCAGATTTAATTCTGGTGGTAAGCATTGTAAACCCCGAATGGAATCTGAAGGAAATTAAGTTTTCCTGCCAGATACAAGCAGCGCAGTGAAACGCATTAAACCCACTGAATGGCCGGCTTTTCCATCACCATTCACTCTCATTACGCAGGTCAACTAAAATAGCTTCACTTGCTTTCGCTATTTAAAGATATTGAAGTAGAAGGTTGGCAAAATGATTTACAGATAGTAATTGCATTTCCAGGGCTTAGCCATTTCCATAAATGAGATCACAAATTTAATCTATAATGGGACTTAGCACAACAGTGTCAATATTTGCATCCTTGCAACCCCAGAATTCTGATGCAGCTCAGAAATAACCAACCCGGTTACAGATCTTTTTTTCTTCTTTTTTTTTCTTTAGAACACACGCATTCGCATGCACGCATATGCACACACACACACACACACACACACACACACACACACACACACACACCCACACACACACACGCACACACATAAATAATGTGTGTATGTGTATGTGCGTGTCATTTGGATTAATAGCACTAAGCAAAGTCACAAGAGCTATTTTGTTATTATTAGTTCTGGGTATTGCAGCTGTAATATATATTATCATGGGCGAGTCTTCCCGTATATAAAAGTCAAGGTACTCGAATGTCTAGGGGTTTTATTACCAACAGACTCACCCAGATAATCGCTTCCCTTCTCACTCACGGCTCACAAACTCAGCTCGCAGGCAATGGGCTGAAGAGTGCGGCTGTAGGACAGTATGATCTCCTTTCGATAATTCCCACCCAGACAGGACCAGCGCAATCTTCGCTCCGGATAGCGACCAGCTCCTTCTTGTTTCTGTTATTTGTTCAAGTTTTAGTTATTTTTCTTAAGACAATCAGCGCCGCAGCTGTGTGTGTGTCAATCCTCTTCTCGGCCTCTTTTGGGTGTTCCTCGCACAAATCCACTCTCGCGAACATCCCGGCAGCCACCTTAATATACTCTCACCGGCCGCCACAGGTGAGACCACCTGACCACACACACACCCCCCTTCCGCCCATTGCCAATAATGATGGATGTAATACTCTTAACATAATTAGAATTAGAACTACCGACTTTAGACATAACGGAAATTACCGCTAATTCATCTATAGCTAATCTAGGAGGAAAGGCGTTCATAACACTCCCCCCTCCTTAGCTAGGAAATCAAACAAAACAAAACCCACAACTCCTAAACTAACCAAAAATTACACCCACCAAAGTTTTAATTAATTTTTTATTTTTTATTTTATTTTCTAGGAGACTTTCCTCCTACCCTTCCCTCTAAACACATGTAGGGAGGCTCTTCTTATTTTAGTCACATCTCATGCACACTGCACATCTATAATAAAATATTTACAAAAACCGCCAAATACTACGGCACCTTTAGTCCCACTCTGTGTTTTCCCAGAAACCAAAATAGCAGGGGAGATGAACTCTAAACCCTAACTACCCAGAGCACATGTAAATAGGCCTCTCCTAAACGAGCGGCAACTCAATTCATGGAAATTACACGCATCAACCCCGCGACAAAGCGTCTGCAATGACGTTATCTTTGCCGGCAATATAGTTAATCGTCAGGCTATATGGCTGAAGTATTAGGCTCCAGCGAAACACTCGGGCATTGGACACCTGAAGGCTTCCTCAGCCACCTGCTTTTTCTTACGGGGAGGAAAACGGTAGGGATGCTGTTTTATAGCCTCCGCACTCGCCGTCTCCACATCGTGAATGGCTAATGGGGTAAGCCCTGGCCTATCCTTAAACAGCACTGGGTGAGAAGCCACCAATTCCAGCACATCCTGCCTTTGAACCGTAGTAAGATGTGACAACTGCTTCCCCAGCTGCTCTAGTGCACGGGTGTTCTCTACCCGGGCACTGACCGGTTCTGGCGGGGTGTACAAATTCTCACCCTCATCCTCTGATTGTGGCGACACCACTGCCACACAACAGACCGCAGGAGTTGACACACGGTCTACATACGCCTTTAGCAAATTAATGTGACACAACCGAGTCTTTTGCCGCCGCTCAGGTGTACTAAGAACATAGTTGTTCTCCCCCACTTTCCTTAAAACTGCATACGGGCCACAAAAGCGAGTGCTCAGTTTCTCACCGCCTACCGGCAGCAACATCAGCACCCTGTCTCCCACAGCAAAAGACCGTGAGACAGCTTTCCTATCAAACTGTCTCTTCATGCGCTCCTTAGCACCGGCTAATTTGTTACAAGCCACCTGCCATGCAGCTCCTAGCCGAGCTTTGAAGGTTGCCACATATTGAAGGACATCCCCTTTTACCTGACACGTCACCAGCCGTTCCTTAACCATCCGCAATGGACTACGGACCTCGTGCCCATACACCAACTCAAAGGGGCTAAACCCTGTTGACTCATTTACTGCATCACGAATCGCAAACAACAAAAAGGGCATTGCCACATCCCAATCATGAGGGCAGTCCCCACAGTATGTGCGCACCATGGACTTCAGGGTTTGATGACACCGCTCAATGGCACCCTGAGACTGGGGGTGGTAAGCGGAGGACACCACCTGCTTAATACCTAACTCACACATAACTTCTTGGAATACACCAGACGTGAAATTAGTACCTCGGTCAGACTGGACCTCCACTGGCAGACCTACTCTAGAAAAGAAGATAACTAATGCCTCAATAATGGTGCGGGCCTTAATATTCCGCAAGGGCACCGCCTCAGGAAACCGGGTAGCCACATCCATCAACGTTAACAAATATTCATTGCCTTTTCTTGTTCGAGGCAAAGGTCCCACACAGTCGATCATGACACGGGTAAATGGTTCCTCCACCACCGGAAGTGGTTGAAGTGGGGCAACGGGAATTCGGTGCCCTGCCTTGCCCGCTACCTGACAATCATGGCAGGACCTACAAAAATGGACCACGTCCTTGCGGACCTGGGGCCAGTAAAAATGACGCAATATCCGCTCAAGAGTTTTGCGGACCCCCAGGTGCCCAGCCATGGGGGTCGCATGAGCCAGCTGCATTACCTCCTCCCGAAATTTAAGTGGCACCACCACTTGACTTCGCACCCACCAATCCTCATTGGCGGGGCGGTCAACTGGCCGCCACTTACGCATCAGCACATCATCCTGCACATAAACTCCTGCCGCTACGTCTTGACTCTCCTCTTCTGTGACAGCCTCCTTCCACAAAGCGGCCAGCGTGCCATCCTGATGCTGCTCCCGCACAAGGGCCTCCCGAGTGAAATGGGAGGGCTCAGACATCCCAACCGCGCGGGCGAAAACCGTGTCAGCTAACTCCACCGACTCCTCCAAGTCTACAGGGGGCGCCTCCGGCTCCGGCACCCCAGCAGGGGGAGTCACAGAGTCAGGGCATACCACCACCTCCTCAGAGATAGCAGGGGAACTCTTCCACGCACGAGTCTGAGAGCGCGTCACAACGCAAGCGGTAAATACCTCCGGGTATTCCTTCTCCAATGCCTGAGTTTCAGGGGTCTCCCGAGGCACTGATGAGACCACCGGAGTCACACAAACTTGGGACCCGGCTAAATCATTTCCCAACAACAAACTAATTCCTTTCACTGGCAAGGACATGACCACTCCCACAGTCACCAGGCCACTAACCACATTAGACCTTAAATATACAGTATGCAAAGGGACCACCCCATATTCGCCTCCTAGGCCCTCAATCAAGGCTGAGGCCTGCTGGTAGGTAGATGCTGGCAAATCCAAAACCCCTTGCAAAAGCAGGGACTGGGCAGCCCCAGTATCCCTCAAGATGGTAACTGGCACTTCCACCGTCCCCTGAGACACTGACACTGTTCCCGCCGAGGTAAAAGCATCATAAACTGGGGGAGGGACTACAGAACCACCAGTACTAGACATTACCAGTGCTACAGCCTTGTCTCGGCCCTCCTTCTTAGCCAATACTGGACAACGCGACTTCACATGCCCGCGCTCATGACAATAATGACACACTATGTCAGAACGAGAGTCGAAGCCAGGGCCAGACCTTCTATCAGGAGCAGACCACCGTGACGGGGGTCGCTCCCCTAAATTAGCCTTATTAGGAGGGGGTCTACCTCCCCCCGAGACCTCCTGGTTCCGATGCCCATCATGGCACCCACCGTTGGGGGGGCTTTTCCCTGAGGGCTCAGCATGAATGACCTCAAAAGCATCTGCCATTTGTGATGCCTCAACCAGCTTGTTTACCTGGCGCTCACTAAGAGAAACCTCCACTTCGCGGGGAACACTGTTCTTAAATTGCTCAACCAACATGAGCTCCCTAAGCTCAGAGTAGTCAAAAACCTTACCAGCGGCTAGCCATCGGTCAAAAGCGATGCTCAACCGCCGACCCACATCAAGGTATGACTCATCATTCCTCCGCTTCAGGTTTCGAAACCTCTGGCGGTAGGACTCAGGCACGCCCCCATAGGCTGCTAATACAGCTTTCTTAAGTTCTTCATAGTTAAGTCCCACACGAGGGTCCAACGCGGCAAAAGCAACCTGTGCTTTGCCCGCAAGGCTACTTTGGACGAGCAGAGCCCATTTGGCGTCCGGCCATTCCATTTCCCTAGCCACAATTTCAAAAGCCTCAAAGAAGGTATCTGCATCTTCCTCGCGAAACTTAGGCATAAAATGGCGTGCCTGGCTCACATCAAAACGGGAGGTCAGGGCTGGTCCGTGGACAGCCTTAGCACGCTCCACCTCCAACTTAGCTAGCTGTATCCTAGATGACCGTTCTGCCTCACGCTCTGCCTGTTCTGCCTCACGCTCTGCCTGTTCTGCCTCACGGGCCTCTCTCTTCTCCTCACCTGCCCAAATATCCTCTAACTCTAACTCGGCCATGAGGAGTTTTATCAGAGCAGGCTTTTTAGTATTATCCGGCACCGTCACCTCATGCTCCTCAGCTAAACCTTCCAGCTGCTCTTTAGTGAGATGTCGGAACTGACGGCGTGCAGGAAACAGGCTAACCGCCTCCTCTACAGACTCTAACTCGTCCTGGCCCGGCATCTCAAAAATATTATGGAAATTATTCCCCACCAGCACACCAAGGACAGAGACCACAGAATGCGTAGGGACCTCAAATTGTTTGCTGAATAGACCAAATAAATAACCACTGCCTAAGATGTAGCCCGTGTCAGCTCCACCAATACACAGCTCTTCCCTAGCAATGGGAATTATAAGCACACTCTAGGCAAACCACAAAAGGTCCCAAACTACTAAAGCTACTGGCAATGGTACAATGGCTACAGGCCAAAAGAGGGAGAAAATGGTGCAATACCAAAATTACCACACGCGATAGCGATAGGCTATACTACAACAATAACCTTAACAGAACTGCCAAGTTTATGCATAGCCTACCAAGCTACCTAGTTTTTCAGCTGATTTCCGCACGATTGGAATCCTGCATGACACAGCGCACCGCGCACTCACTAGTCAAAACTTTTATTTTTTTTATTTTAACCAAATGACAGAAGCTACCCCTTCAAAAGGGCTTACTACAATGCGGCGTGTCACTACAGATTAACCAATACTATATGCGGGAACCGTGTAACCCGATAGGCTACCCACTTCACTGCTCTCTGGCTATGAAGTTTATCTATTTCACTCCAACCACACAATCAATTCCTTATTGCGAATCCGAACGCCTACACGCTAATCGTGTTCTTCGGATCCGAGTGCGCCCTATACTAACGTTGTCTTAACTACACTGGCACGCACCGGCCGTTTAGCAGGTGAAAACACCTAGGCGTCCCTTAATTCACGCAAGGAATTGCTTGATTGGAAAATAGCTAAATGACAATAACAAAGGAATTATAAATTCACCATCAAACTACCCAAAACTCACTATCTACCATGCTACCAAAAGCATAACTATATAGCAAATCATACGTTCAGATCCCGGACGCGAGCCCTCCACCTTATCATGGGCGAGTCTTCCCGTATATAAAAGTCAAGGTACTCGAATGTCTAGGGGTTTTATTACCAACAGACTCACCCAGATAATCGCTTCCCTTCTCACTCACGGCTCACAAACTCAGCTCGCAGGCAATGGGCTGAAGAGTGCGGCTGTAGGACAGTATGATCTCCTTTCGATAATTCCCACCCAGACAGGACCAGCGCAATCTTCGCTCCGGATAGCGACCAGCTCCTTCTTGTTTCTGTTATTTGTTCAAGTTTTAGTTATTTTTCTTAAGACAATCAGCGCCGCAGCTGTGTGTGTGTCAATCCTCTTCTCGGCCTCTTTTGGGTGTTCCTCGCACAAATCCACTCTCGCGAACATCCCGGCAGCCACCTTAATATACTCTCACCGGCCGCCACAGGTGAGACCACCTGACCACACACACACCCCCTTCCGCCCATTGCCAATAATGATGGATGTAATACTCTTAACATAATTAGAATTAGAACTACCGACTTTAGACATAACGGAAATTACCGCTAATTCATCTATAGCTAATCTAGGAGGAAAGGCGTTCATAACAATATTTACAGATGCGCTGTTCTTTGGGCCTACTTTCTTATTCTTGAGCAGAGGCAGTGATTTACTGCTGCACTAGACAATGTGCTTGATACTCTATGTGTGCATATGTTTGGCTAGGTTAATTTTATCTTTTATTTTGTGTTGTTTTTATTTTTTTTTCCCTTCAGTTTTACCTCAGTGCTATTTTGTCATTTCCTCACCCTGACAGTTAGAGGATGTGCGCTAACACAAACAGTAAATATTACGGTGCGCCGACCAGAGTACAGTATGGATCTGCAACACCAGCAAACCTGTCAGCACGACTTCCTCTGCTGAATTATCCCACTCACGGGCGCTGATATCCATCACCCCCGGTGCTGCAGAGTGCCGTATTAGACGCAGCCTTGTTTTCGAACACAATAAAGAACCCGCGGCGTCGCGATCCCGGCCGGCCCCGGCGGTGGAGCGGGTCGCGCTGTGGAGAGAACGGCGCCGCGCCGCGCCGCACGCCCCCAGCCGACGAAAGGCGGACGCGGTCGCGGCGGAAAGTGAAAAGGGCCGAAAGTCACGGCGAGCAAAGAGAACGCAAAAGCGGATTCGCTTCGTCTGTCTTCCCCGATACTGACTCACACTGACTTACCTGATAGGACTTAACAGACCATGCAAAAGACCCCGCCTCCAGTCCTGGTGGGAAGTTTGTTTGGGCAAGGCTATGCCTCTGAGGGACGCTCATTATTAATGTTTGATGCGCACAAAGTACAGCGGGGTCGTTTGCGTGGGTGTAAATCTCTTTGCTTGCGTTCTGAAGGACTGCTTTGCTGCAGACACATCGGGTCCGACTGCCACTGTGCTTCCTCGGGTGGAAGACCCGTGGGGTACCAGCCAAACTGCAGAGGGCCGTACGATGTATAATAATGGCAAGCTGTGGTCCTGGATCTGCATGCCATTTTGAATACCCTGTTGTGCAATAATTGTAATCAAATGTTTTTAAGTATTTTGTGTTCTGTATAATAACGCGTAGAATAACATATTATGTTTTGCAATAAGTGACCATCCAGCAGACTTGTTGGCCATGACTAAACATTTGCCGACTTATAATTTGTATGCCTCTCCCAAAGCCCGGTTCTAAATGACTAAACAAATAATTAGGCAGGGCCGTAATTTACAATACATACAGGTAATGAGACAACGTCCAAAGTCATAAATAAAATAACAAAATAGTTCCATTATCACATTTAATATTAATGTACCTTGACGCAGTGTCATGATTTGAGAAATCCTCGCATATAAATACAAGGGACATGCTTGGAACAAAACGGTGTAAGATTAATACTTTTACATAATAAATGAGCTAAATAAAACTGGCCAGTGAACACGACTTGTGCAATGTTCAGTTCAGGGCAAGTATTTGTTGATGCAAAGCTATGTAGCAAAAGGCTCTGACTGCTCCCAAAATGGAATATTGTTATTCTGCCTGACAGGCATGCAGAGAATGGATTATATAAGGCTGGTAAAAGTCCCATAACTTTTACTTCTGTGGGAATATAATATATCACACCATGGCCATATCATCTCATTATCATTTTATTAATAAATAACAAGTATTATTTGTTCCATTTGGATACGCTGCATGACTGTTATTAACATTCCAGTGTGGACACAGTACAGTCCTACATAACAATGGTAGGCTTCTGGTGGGTTTCCAACCGTAGTCCTTGCTGGCCGCGCTGAGATATGACTAGCTTGCAGCAAATGCTAATTTGCCCAATGAGGGCTGAAATCTTTGCGCGTTGCGGTATCGTGCTAGCGATTAGCCTGCGGCCATCACTTTGGAGCATGGTGCCAGAAGCGTTCTGCGTTTTCTCCACCGCTGTGTGCTTTTGCACACTAAGCGTTGTATGAAGGGATGGACAGAGCGAACGGCGCGATATGATGAATTGGTCTTTTAAGCGCGGCTGAAGTTCTGTGTTTTCTCACACGCCGCTCGACCGTAAGAGAAAGACCAGAACGCAGGGGAGATAAGAGCCCGTGATGTATCGCTTGTTTAAAACTAGGCACAGAAATCTTTGTATCTCCACTCTCTGCCTGGAGGTCAAGGTCATGCGGATCATATTTGTTATATGTTCTATGTTCTATGTTCTCCTCTCCACTGTGCTATGGTCATATTGTGACCAGCCATGACTCAAACAATTGAACAATAAACATAGGTCAAATCAATTTATATCTGTGAGTATACGGACACCCCGTGGTCTGGGGTTGTTTGTCTTGGTTTGGGCTAGGCCTCTTAGTTCCAGTGCAAATGCTAATGCTACAGCATACAATGACATTCTAGAAGATTCCATGCCATGTTCCAACATCTAATGCAAAGCCTTCCCAGAAGAGTGGAGGCTCTTATAGCAGCAACGGGGAGACTGACTCTATATAAACACACAGTGGGGTCCACAGTCTGAGAACACTACCAAGAACCATTTTTTACTGACGTCAGTCGGTTTGCTAATATTAACAGAAAGTCAAACTGTTTTTTCTTTTAATATTTGGTTTGTTCACCATTCTTGTGACTGTGGAGGGAAAGCCATACAAGTTGACTCTCCTCGCTCTTCCTTGGACTTCAGATTGACCTCTGTGTTTCAGGTGATAAAGGACTGTCCCAGCACAGCCATAATGAAAGGTTCTAAGGAGGCAGTACAATGCACATTGCAGAGATTTTCAGAAACCAAGTCACTGCCGTCCAAAGTAAGACCAGGCAGACTTAAAGCAACAACATCTGAAGACCAATATATTATTAAGCTAACATGTTTACAGAGCAGCACCCACATTCAGGGTTCAAAACCAGTTGAACAAAGAAAGCCCTACCCCAGTTAGCAAAATTACGATCAAAAGACGATCTGCAATATGCAGCCTTAATGGAAGAATAGCAGTTTCCAAGCTACTTTTGGTGGTGGCAATGTTCAGATTTGGGGCTGTTTCGCCTATTCCAGAGTCGGTGACTTGCACAGGATCAACTACATACTGACCAAAGAGACTATTCTACAGGGGCATGCCATCCCTTCTGGCTTAAAGTTATGTGTAAGAGTGTGTACATTTTTCAGCAGGACAATGATCTGAAATGCCCATCAAAGCTTTGTCTGGACTATTTTGAAGTCCAAAGAAGAGCAAGGTGCGTTGACTTGTATGGCCTCCCCTCCACATACCTTAACCCCATTGAACATCGATGAGAACATTTGAAAAGGGAGACGGCGAAACATACTGCACCATCACAGGATAGCCTCTGGAATGATATCTAAGAGTGCTGGAGTAATGTGGATTCTCAAATTCTGCAAAAACTTGTAGAATCAATGACAGACAGAATACAAGCTGTAAACAGTGGCAAATGGTACACAAACCAAACATTGACTTTCTGTTAATATGAGCTAAGTGTTACTTGTGTTAGTAAAACAATGATGCAATCTTGAGCTGCGTCAAAAATTTGTGTTATTTTTTGATGAATGTTGAAAACAGATATTGGCAGTGTCCTGAATATAGTGTTTTTCTTTTTTTTTTATAGCTTTGCCTTTATGCAGTTTTTTTTATTTTTAATCTAAGTGAGGATGCAGTCTTGACATTGTAAATCAGTTTGTGCTCAAATAAAGGATTTTTTTTTACCCATACTGTTTACTTAAATGTTTAAAAAGACTCGATGCCACATTCTAAGTAATTGCAAATATTGCATTGCAAGGGTAAAGGTTTCAAAGACATTTTCCAAGTTGTATAAAATCAATTTCACATTTCTATGAAAAAGAAAACTTTTATTCAACATGAAAGGCAGTAAGGATGCAGTATTTGTGTACTGTCCAAGAAAATTGGATGTGTCTGAGTTTTTATATGCTGGTCAGATGAGGTTACAAAGTCTTTGTTGGAATATGTTGGAAGAAGGTTTTTTGATTATATTTGTCTGAAGGACACAATGCAATAATAATTTCCTCCTCTAAACCAGCCCCTGTCTCATTTGTTCTTCACAATTATGTGGGAACAAAACTAAAATGTTTTAATTTCTGCACATACAGAATACTCACTTTTGTTTATGTGTTCTGTTCTTTTGTTTTTGCTAGTTTGTCTTCAGTATAAAGCAAACTTTTGGAAATGTTAATGTCAATTCCAAAACAAACTAATTACAATGTGAAACTTTAGATGTCCAACAACATGTGCCTTAACCATGAAACATGTTACATATTTTTAATTGCATAAAAATTCCTTCACACCTATTACTGCCGAATTAGCAGTGATGTGTTTTTCTTTTTTTAGAAAAACTACAAAAAAACACATACTGTTACTTACAGGACGAACCAGGTTGACATTAAATCATTAATTACTTTTTTTAAATATCTTAAAGAAAAATGCTTTATGAACCCATCGTAACCACGCATTTATAAACCACTTATAAATAACTCAGTCATGGAAGACGCACATTCATCACTCTGACCATGTGCAGATTTATTTTCCCCCCACATTAACATTTTGAATGTATCTTGTATTTAACTGAAATGCATAGGGGGATGAGGGTATGATACTTGAGGCGGGGGTCAATCCAGTGTGTAGATTAATTCAGGATTTACATAACAATAAATCCATATTATATATGAATGTGATAAATTGAGTTTTATAATACCCATGAGACTAGGTGTCTGCAGTTATGAATTAATGAACTAACTGTGGCATTTTTTTATTTTTTATGGTACTGTGTCAATCGATAGTTTACATTTGTCTGTCCTCATTACAGTGGTAACATCCATGCCAGTTTCTTTGTGATGATGTAATGTGAAAGGGCCGCTCTGTTGCAGTTGAGAGGGAAATCAAACTGCTGGGTTTGTGTGTCACCACGTATTTGTGATATCATATCAATGCAACCCACAAACAAAGGAGGAGGGAGGTGGGAGGTGGGAGGTGGGCGTGGGTGGGTGGGTGGGAGTGTAAAATATTCTTGTCATCGCTACAGCCGTCTTTCATCCATTCTGGAGCGTTTCATTAGGGCCAGGAGAACAGGATACTGCTCCTAGTGAGGCTGAGTTATGTGGCTTCTGGCAGAAAGGAAAGAGAGTGGAACATGGAGTGTGTGTCTGGGGTGCCTGGGTAACGTAGTCACTAATGGATTTTGGAAGCAGGTCTGCTGACTCCTCTAATCAAATGGTGTGTGTGTGTGCAGGCGTGAATGCATGCGTGCATGCGTGTGTGCGTGTGTGTGTGTGTGTGTGTGTGTGTGTGTGTGTGTGTGTGTAGGCGTGCGAGCGTGCGTGGGTGTGTGTTCAGGCGTGTATCTGTTTGTTTGCAGGCAGCATTTCTGTGTGGAATCTGTGACCTCGCTGCAAAGGTCTGGCCTCTGATTGATGGCGGGGGATTAGAGGGGGAGTCACAGCGGCATAACGAGGGGGCCACGCTGTGCGCCCGGCGCAGCGGCGCCCTGCCGCGAACGGTTCACCGGTAGACGGGCTTGTTTCCCAACAGACCGCTTGAACGAGCCTTAAAAATATGTTTTTGATCTTGTACAGTAGCTTTTGACACGAGGCTCTATTTTGCCTTTATTTATTTAACTTGACAAGGACTGCATGCAGTGTTTAGCATACGTGTTAAGACATTTCATGCATCACATCGGAGATACTGCAGCTAAAACCATACTTTATGTGCAGTCCCTGGGCAGACTTACACAAGGCTATAAGCATATTCAGTTAGTTATTCACAACAGAACAGCTGCACAGAGAGTATATATAGTACAGATAGCAACAAAACACATTTGGCAAACCCATATTTGTTAACATACCTAAAATCCTATTTTTGGGTGTAAATAAAGTATTCTAGCCTAGAAACACTCTGCAGGTGATGAGGGGGTGACATACTGTAATTTGTGAATTCATCTTTAGTCTACATTTAGCTTCACACTATGTTAAAAATGCATTTTAAAAAGTAAATAAGGAAGGAAGCAAATGTAAATTTGTGGGGCACAGAAAGGCCCTTCTTGTAGCGACCTTTGTGGTTCTGCCATTTCTATCTGAGTTATTCATTCATGCTGGGGTTAATTCACTAGGTTGTGGAAAGTGTATCAGTTTTTCAAAGGTCAGTAGTCTGAAGTGTGTTCCTGAGATGCAGTTTTATTTGATTTTTTTTTTTGTTTATATTCTGTCAATAAATGTTAATGTTTGAAATATCGACTAAATTAAGATGTTTCAAGCATGGCTTGCTTCTAAGGGGGACAAGACGCCAGTTTGCGTGTACATACTTGCGTGTGATTTCTTCAACTAGAGATTTTGACTTCATTTTTTAAAATGTATTTATTTTTTTACATTTTGTCAATGCATATCGCAATTGAATTGCAGTTCAAATGAATAAAATGGGCTTTTATGATTTAATCATGTTTTTTGCTGGAGGAGATGGGCTATTAAAACCATGATTGAATGATTTAATTGTACTCATAATTGTCATAGATATAAAAAAGACAAATCTATCAAGGTCTTTCTTTGGAAAGAGAAAACCTTTTTTTTTTTTTTACATACCTCTTTGTTAATTTACCTCTGAGATTGAGCCATTTGTTGTTGGCCTATATTATTTCATTATTTTCCACGTTTTTCTTTTGTTACACTTCAGCTTGGTGCTTAGTTGTTTATTCGTACTTCTTTCCTTTTTTTTCGCATTTTATTACGTCTCATTCACCTTCCAGCGTCTTAAAAATGCATTGCCGGTTTCTAACGGGCGTCCAAAGGACAGTGAAAATGGGTAGTTCAATGAGTTCCTTGACCGCGTCCCCACAAAATGATAGGTTTTCATGTTTATCGGAAAGTGAAATAGTCAGTGGTATGTCAGTACTTGGCCTGCACGGTTCCTCAGTGAAGATATCTTTTGTCTTTCTCGTTTCGTTTTGTTTCAAGTCCTGTGGCATGCGTTTGTGGCGCTCGCCTCCTTGCTTGGGTAGAGAAAATTGGGGCCACAGGGGTTTCTCCTCTGCCGCAATTGCAGCACGTCTTTCTCAAGGTCGCGTTACCGCGACCGACCATCGCACTCCCAAACTCAACTCCTCCAAAGAAAATCCCAGAGAAACAACTCCTTAAGTGAAGGCCGCTTCTAAATAAAAACTGCACTGAGCGCTTGTGTCTCCGCACTCCACTTCTCCTTCTTATATAGAAGATATAACTGGCCTTGGGCGATACTTGTTCTGGGCACCATCTGGTTTTATTTGATTTATTTATTTATTTTTTCTCCTGGTCCGTTTTTCTTTCAGCACCGCTAGCTAACATGCTGAAGTCTTTGGAATTCAACGGTGTTATCCGGCCCTCCTGTTTCAGAGACCTTCTGTCATCTACAAATACGCTTTTATTAAGGCTCTATTTGGAGGCTACCAAGACCGTAATGGAGGTCAGGCCTAGCGATGACGCTACACTTAAAAGTGGTAGGAAGATATTTGCATTGTGCATTTGGTACGTTGCCTTGCATTTCAAGGCAGTTCAGAGTCTCTGGAAAAACAGAACTCTAAATCCAATAAAAGCACAGCAGAATAAATGGTGTTTTAATCTTTAACAGTTCAGAAGAGTTGCGGATGGGAAGTCGCGTAAGATGAACCACATCTCTGTCTTGTTTGTTTTCTTGTATTTTCAAGAGAATCTGTCTCAATTTATCTCTGGCTTTGACAGAATTGGCTTTGACGGCTCGCCGCTGCCTCTCAAGTTTGTTGCGTCAAATTAAAAGCATGCCATTGTCCCTGGAGGTGTGCACTGTGAAGAGCTCATTCTGTTAGAATCAAGAGCCGTGCCGTAAAACCAGCGAGCCCGGGGAAAGTTGATGTTTGCAGACGCATGGGGCCAGCGCATATTTTCATCAAGTAGCTTTTCATCGCCGGCCAGTCAACCCACTGGACTTCATTAATCCCGACTGAACTAACGCTAATTTAGCACCCTTTAATAATGTAAAAAAATACAACCACAAACACCACTGCTACTCACAGAAAAGCTAAACAGAGCATTTGACATCAGCTGGTTTCAGTAGAAGGCATGCATCTGTCTGCCTTGAAATTCACCTTGTGTGCTATTGGCTTCAAGGTAACCATGGTAACTTTAATTACTCTGCAACACCAACATTCGAAGCCCAGGGCCCACAGTTAGGGCATTAACATTGCTAAGAAAGGAAACAAAGGAAGGAATCAAAGATTCCTTTTGTGTGCTTTCCAAGATAAAAAATATATATAAATAAATAAATCATCACTCTAATCTTTCTGATGCTGGGACTGGCATTGCAGCGTCTGGCGTTGTTGGGTGAAATTCTGCTGTTAAATATCCACTGCATCCCATGTCTCTGAATGTGGCCTGGCGCCTTTTTCGAGTTTTGACGTCACATGGATATGTTTAGCCTTGTCAAATGTACAGTTGACAACAGAAACCGTTGAACAACCTAGCATGTCTACGAAACATACCGGTGTTAAATGGAGTTTCCCAAACTGTTTGTAATGGTAGTCATTTCACAGTGTGAATCTTTAACCGTGTGTGTGTGTGCGTGCGTGCGAGCGTTTCCGTAAGGCAGTGTTTTTCACCCCACGGCTTTGAGAGTTAATAATACACTTGTGTCTTACTCACAATTCCAAACACGCACACACACACAGACGCACAGACACACACACACACACACACACACACACACACACACACACACACACACACACACACACACACACACACACACACACACACACACACACACACATAGTTGTGATTGTTTGGTATAGGCGATAGGTGTATTGGGGCATAGCACACGCAGTCAGAGAGAGAGAGAGAGTTGTGATTGTTTGGTATAGGCGATCGGTGTATTGGGGCATAGCACACACAGGCAGAGAGAGAGAGAGTTGTGATTGTTTGGTATAGGTGATCGGTGTATTGGGGCATAGCACACACAGGCAGAGAGAGAGAGAGTTGCGATTGTTTGGTATAGGCGATCGGTGTATTGGGGCATAGCACACACAGACAGAGAGAGAGAGAGAGTTGTGATTGTTTGGTATAGGTGATCGGTGTATTGGGGCATAGAACACACAGGCAGAGAGAGAGAGAGAGAGTTGCGATTGGTATAGGCGATCGGTGTATTGGGGCATAGGGGATTGGGTGGCAGGAAAAGCAATGTGGGGGCACTGTTTTTTTGTTTCCCTCCCAAACCGTTACGGAAGCGTGTGAAACAGAGGTACCCGCATGTGTTCTACTGGGGACATGGGGGAGGGGGCGGGGAAAAGGGGCCTGTGATCTCTTCACTGAGCAGCGCTGTCGGTGGAATGGGTGGAAACGGCCTTCATCTGTGCTCAGCGTGGATGGCCGATTGAGCTTGTCTGCCTGCGTTCCGTGGGTGTGTGTGTGTGGGGGGGGGGGGCTGTTCTGTATGCTGCGTGTGTTTGATCCTGACCTTACTATTTCATGTCCTTGGAGCTGCGGATGCCTCTGCGCAGAACACATTCCTCAGAAACCGTCTGTTTTATGTATGTTTTCACATTTTCTATTTTTTTTATTTTTATGAATATATATAAAAAATGTTTTCTCATATTTGCTTTTCGTACCTCAGGTTAATTTAGGTATGTATTGTTTTAGTTTAGCATTCGGTGCCGTGGTCAGATCTGTAATTGGAAGCTTGAAAAAGCTTAAAGGGAGTATCTGCTTCATTGAGTCCTAGCAAATAAAATCTTTCAGCTGCTCATTTTTTATCAAGCATTTTAAGAAATTACTGCGCTCAATAGACCATAGAAAATGCAATTAGAAAGCATATTTGCATAGTATATTTGCACAGTATTGATCCACATTGATCAATGATGTGCTTGATTATTGATCACAAGCAATTGATGTACGCTATTGATATGGTGTAAGGGGGAGGTGAATGGTTCGGAGGTCCAGATGCGACTAAAGGGATTCTTTAAGTGATTCAACTAAGAACACCAATGAAGAAAAAACAGCTCCTACTCTCAAATCCGGGGGGGCAATACAGAGGAGACTGAAAAAGGGAGAAATAATAGCGACCCGAAAATAATAAAGGAAAATGCCTCTTACTCTCGATAGAGAGAAAACAAGGAAATAAAGAGAGATGCAGAGAAACGGAAAAGAAAGCCGTCTCAGAGAGACTAGAACGGTAGCAGGAGCGAGGGACAGAAAATGCAAAGGAAGACGTGTATCCTATTTGTGTCTAAAGCACAAGAAGGCAAGTCCCTCGTAACTCCAAAGCA
Organism: Synaphobranchus kaupii; assembly: GCA_029718625.1. NCBI lineage: Eukaryota > Metazoa > Chordata > Actinopteri > Anguilliformes > Synaphobranchidae > Synaphobranchus > Synaphobranchus kaupii. The sequence continues at coordinate 14,828,642 of CM056395.1, forward strand.
GGGCGATGGAGGAAACAACAACCGAGCACCGGAAGAAGGGAATCCTGGGCTTAAATAGAAGCAGGAAATCTGCAACAGGTGCACTCACTAAGTGCCGGAAAGAAAGGAAACCCCGGCGTGAAACACGAAAAAATCCGATAGATTGCCCTGTCGAAAAGAAAAAAAACGAACGACCGCAGAACTAAGGAAAGACAGGCACAAACCATGACATATGGCATTTTGTTTTTAAATAACCATATATATTTCCAGAAAGTAATGGTGAAAGTATTACTTGTGAAAGTGATGGTACAGTAATGCAAAGTTTTGGTAGTATTTGTCTGTAAAAGATATTGAGCCAATGGGACAAGAAGTTTATAGACTACCGAGCACTTGCCAACCTGGATAGAGGCCCCCCTCAGTGTTCACTTGATAACTGGGTTAAAAAAACATGAATGTCATTATAAGAAATATGCATAGAAATGTATAGCTAATGATCGTGCTTTGGAGAACAGAGGTGAACTGTAAGATTACTGTTTAAAATTGCACAGGGCAATTTGCTTTCTTCACGTACTGTCTGTGTCCTAGGCTGGATTTTTATTGCAGTTGCGAAATGCCCACTATGTGAGTTAAGTTGTTATTACGTATATATTATATATATATATATATATATATATATATATATATATATATATATATATATATTCTCTTCTCTATATGATCATTAGGTGTGATCAGTGGTGTCAGTGGCCACAATTCACAGGGGCACCCATGTATGTAGGGGGGGTCCGGGGTGCACTCATGTATGTAGGGGGGGTCCGGGGTGCACCCATGTATGTAGGGGGGGTCCGGGGTGCACCCATGTATGTAGGGGGGGCCGGGGCCATGCTCCTCGGGCAGAATTATTTTTGCAAACAATTTTTAGAGGTAATTTTATCTTTTGGATTTACAATAGTTTATGCATACCACAGCTATTTCACAGTGAATACAAATGCTTGCATACTATGTAGCTTATGAACACATCTATTAATTATCTATCCATCACAGCCATTCATCTGTAAAGACAGATCAGCTGCTTGAACAACCTTCAGTTTGTTTCTCATCATTGTCAAACGCCCTAATCCTAGTCATTAAACTTTGCATTGTTTTTGCAAGCCTTCCAGAATCCACTGAGGACTGTAATATTACAGGGGTAACATTGCACGGTTTCACTTAGCGTCTCTCACAATCTACTGGAATGTGCTAAACATCTAATCTTCCCCATGGAAAAGACCGTTGGACTACACTCAGCGGCCACTTAGGTACACCTCCTTGTTAATGCAAAAAGCTTGCTCCTCCAAACAGCAAATAATGTGGCTGAAACTCGATACATTAAGCGTGCCGACTCGGTGAAGAGGTTTAGATGTTGTTCGATCAAACGTTTGAAAAGGGCAAGATGCGTGATCTAAGCAACTTTTACCGTGCTGTGATTGTTGGTGCCAGACGTGGTGGTTCCAGCATCTCGGAAATAGCTGCCCTCCTGGGATCTTCACGCGCTACAGAAACCGCGTTTACAGAGGATGGTGCGATAAACAAAAAAAGAACCTCCACTGAGTGGGAGTTTTGTGGATGAAAACACCTTATTAATTAGAGAAGTCAGAGGGGAATGGCCAGACTCGTGCAAACTAAAAAGAAAGGCCCGCAAGTTCTCAAATAACAGCCGTCTACAACAGTGGTGTGCAGAAGGGCATCTCTGAACGCACAGCGTGTAGAACCTCGAAGCGGACGCGCTACAGCAGCAGAAGACCACGCCCGGGTCCACTCGTGTACGCTAAGGACGGGAAGATGAGGGTACAGTGGGCACGTTATCACCAAAAACTGGACGATTGAAGATTTTAAAAAAGATCGCCTGGTCTGACGAATGTCGACTTGTGCTGCGACCTGCAGGTAGTAGTGTCAGATGTTGGCGCGAACAGCATGAATCTGTGGACCCGCCCTGCCTTGTGTTAATGGCGCACGCTGCTGGCGGTAGGTTATTGGTGTGGGGAATGTTTTCTCGGCACTCATTAGGCCCCGAAATACTATTTGAGCATTGTATGAATGTCACATCGTACCTAAGCACTGCCACGGACCGTGTGCATCTCTTTATGGCCACAGTCTACCCTTTTCCAAATGGATACTTATAGCAGAATGATGTGCTGTGTCACAAAGCGCTCATCACCTCGAGCTGATTCCACAAACCTGACGGTGACTTCAGTTTACTGCAATGGTCTGCACAGTCCCCGGATCTCAATCCAACGGGACGAGGTAAAACAGGAAGTGCGCAGCATGAATGCGCAGCTGAAAAATGTTGAGTGATGCTATCGAGTCAGCAGCACGGACCAAAATCTCTAAGGAATGTTCCAACACCTTGTTGAATGCATGCGGTGAATGATTCAGGCTGTTCAGGAGGCAATAGGGGGTCCATACCTGGTTCTAGATTGGCGTACTTGAAAATGGCCACTGAGTGTATATAATGCCACTTTACTGCAGTGCTATATCCGCAATTAGGATTACTCATCCATGTATTGCAGACCAGTGCGTCATTTCATTTAAAGTAATTGCAAACTAAGTACACGTTTACTGCTGCACCAGGCACCACAACAATTACTATCGTTATTTAGGATTTCCTGCTTACAGTTTGTTAAATATTTCATGTATTTACTTAATACTGTCTTAACAAAACAGGCACGGCTCAGTACTAGACTACTGGAAACCTCAGAAATAACTTGTTGGGCTAAGGCAAGTGGTTAACGTCGTTTTTTTTAAATTGAATATTCTTATCCAACCCCTCTGAAATTACACATACTGTCACATATCACCTTATTTTAAAATGTATACGATCTTTCAGGGTTGAGCAATTGTGGACCGGGGTGGAATACCTAAATTAAGAAACTAGCTAGTGTCCTTGAACAAATAGTTGCCATGTGAATACAACCTGTGACTTCTTGTGATTTTTTTCAAGCAACGTTGGGGGGAAGAAAATGTTCCAAAGTTCTGTATTATAAGGGACTTGACAACTGTGATGCTCGCTAATTGACATGACAGAAAAATGGGGAGGGAGGCAGGGGAGAGCAACCGGTGCTACTCTCTCTCTGTACTTTTTTTTTTCTTCTCGAGATTGAAGGAAAATAATTGAACCGGAGCACATTCCCCTATCAAATTCACTCCCAGAACGCTGATATGTGCATGTCTGTAATAGGACCCTGTCTCTCTGCTACCCTTTAGGGATCTCAAAACATCAAAATGATTGTACAAAGTAAGTAACAACCGAATGAGAGGGTGTTGGATTTCACTGCAGGCTTAAAGCACAACTGAACTTTGGTAGAACTTTGGGTTGTGTAGTTACCTGGCCATGATATGAGTCATGGTGGCAAAAATATATTCGTTAGTTGCTCTGTGCTCCCCTGGGGTGATAATCCAGACTAGGGTATTTGTCGCTCTCCATTCACTTCTATAGGGCAGCTAAAACGGTCTCAAAATGACACTTCTAGCACGTATACGAACGCGAACGAAGCGGATTCTGTAAATACAAACAATTATCAGACCTCGTATGTATTTTTTATGTCAATACAAACAATAACCAGAACCAGAGCGACAAATACCCTACTCTGTATTATCACCCCAGGGGAGCACAGAGCAACTAACAAACATATTTTGCAATCATTTGGACTCGTATCATGCCCAGGTAACTACACAACCCAAAGTTCTACCAAAGTTCAGTTGTGCTTTAAGTCCAAATAAAATGCAGCATGCTATTGAAACCTCAGCACAAGTGTTGCGCTTCTGGATGCAGCCGGCTAGCCTTTAGAAGCATCATTTGTGAAAGTAGTAAAGAAGTGGTAACGGGGAGGGAGCGCTCAAGACTCGTTACCCAGAGTTCTTTACTCCCACCCAGTAATTTGTGGTTATTGTCTCACCAGCGTGAGGCAATTGTTCCTTTGTTTCATTAGGCACTCAGAGTGCTGCTTCCTGGTTTTGTTTGCATGACGGTTTAAGTTTTAGGCTTTTCTCAGAACAGGCTTCTCTCTGACTGGACCACAGTTCAGTCAGCACTTTAAAATCCTGTGGGCTACCTGCCTTTTCTGAGAACAGATGAGCACACCTGTGCCTCTGCTAGTCACTTTCCTCTGATGGTTCAGCCAAATGAACACCACTTCGCTCATTTATTTATAGCCGGTGATTGTTAAGCACTGGCACAAGACAGCCGACAAAATGGTCTCCATGGCCCACGACAGTGCGTAAACATTCATTGTCGTTTGCGTTTATTTTTTTCAGGGGAATTTTCTGCTCTTGTGATTTTGCCGTCTGCTTTCAAGGCAGACTTGTGACCGACCGAGTTGGCTCAGATGTATATTTGAAAATCAGCGCCGTTGAGGCGAGAGGGCTATGAAAGCTCTCTGTGGAGACCTGCACACGCCATCGCCTTTGTTCAGACGGTGCATTTGTGTTCTAGAATATTCAGTGGCCAGATTCTAATGGCATGCATATGTATATGTGCGTTTACAATGTTGTTTTAAGATGATGTGCGCACATCGGTATAGAGTGTGTAGTGTAATTTTATTCTAGGCTATATATATATATTTTTTTTTTCCGGAGAACGATCTTGAGATGTGGCACAGAGTTTACATCTAGCTTTCCGTGACAAGCTCGGCTGTGACAGAATTGCCATCACACTTTGATGTCAGGCGCCGTAGATGATCTCATGGGGTAAATGCTTATATTCATCCCCTTTGTTGGGAGGGGATGGAATTGAAAAAGCGATCTTGCAGGGGGGGACCCATTATTCAGAATCTGAATCTGTCTGCTTCTGGCTGTACAGTATTCATAAATCTTTGCAGAGTGCGATGAATGTAATCAGCTGACTTGCAGAGGACACACACTGGCACAACCCTCCATCTCTTGTCAATGGTTTCTGCATATATAGACGGGAAACTCGGACCTGCGCCCAAAATCAAACAGGGCTTATCGCCCCCCCCCCCCCCCCCCCCCCCCCTGGTGTGATGTGCACGTTGGAGCCTTCCTCGTGTCATTGTGCCCAGGTCATATGCTGGTTTTGTTGTTGCTCCTTTCAGTCTTTCTGGACTACTGTGGTCGTGTGCCCCCCCCCACAAAAATAAAATAATCATACTGACTGCGCCTGGTGTTTGAAATCGTATTTACCTTTTAGGGTTGTTTTAACGCACTTGTTCCTAGTTTGAAAATGCACTAATGTATGTCGCTCTGGATAAGAGCGTCTGCCAAATGACTAAAATGTAAATGTAAATGTACTGGAAAACTGAAGTTTATTATTGGTTATTTGAGCGTGGATCCAACATGGTTGAAATGTTTACTGAAAGTTTATGTTTGGAGAGCTAAATCTTGTTTGGGGCACTCATAGGGAATTATTTATTTATGTTTCTGAAGAAAATATTCATTATGATTGCATTTTAAAAACAGTATTGTACATGCCACCTTTTTTTTAAAATGTTGTTATCATTGTCTCTTTTTTTCATACTCATGTTCTCGGTGATATATTTCAGTGGGTAAGAGAGAGAGAAAGAGAGAGGTGGTCTTTACAGTATACAGTACTGTACAGGATTCGACGAATAGGAAAGTCGCATCTGGAAGGCCACCGCGGAAAGTCCAGAGAGTCACACCTGAGTCTTATCCGACCGCGCCAGGGGCCGTGTCACAAACCGCTGACATCATCCCCGACCATTACTGACAGCCTCATTTACATAAACAATCTCAATGGCCACTGGAAATGCGCCAGTCACTTCCCATAAAAACAGAGGGAGGGAAAAAAAAAAAAGGCCAGTTTAGCAAAAGACCCCAGCGGTTTATTCGCCCTGACAGTGATCTGATAAACAGTAAATGATAAATGCAGTCTGCTTTGATGCGCATCACCCTTTTTCTTCTGGGAATAACTCTTAAGCCTCGTTTCGATTAGAGTCAGTTTTCACCCCGATGTAGTGCTTTCACGATCCCTCAATTCCGTTTTTCCAAAAGGTGGGGGCGCGTGGCCTTGGTACAACTCGCAAAGTATCTTCCTTTCAAAATCGAGTCTTATGTTTTTCTTTTTTTCATCGTACTCATTGGCATCATGAGTATGCGCGCTGTGTTATAGCCGGCCACCGTAAATCTGTTTCAGTTTGGTTCTGTTCTGTTAAAATAGTCCAAGCTTCACATTTAAGTTGCATGTAAGCACGTCTTCATGCTTGTTTGTGTGTATAGGGCTGATAGAAGGGTGAGTTGTTGCAGTGTCATATATACAGCGAGCACCATAATTAATTGGACAGTGACACATGTTTTTTTGTTATTTTGTTGCTTCTGTACTCTTTGATTTTGAAAGGATACAATGTATATATATATATATATTTTTTTTTTTTAAAAATCTGATGACTTCATTGAATGGCTGTCATGGATGCATTTTCCCATCCTTAAACTAAAATGTGTAAGAAATTGAAGACTTACAGTATACACTAATAACATAAAATAGCCATTGTGCTCAATATATGGCTAGCTAGTTAGTGTTAGTAAACTAATTTGAGCTTACTTAATATAACAATTGAAATAAATAAACACTAAAGATTGAATGATGAGCGAATCACTACTGCTGTCTCCATAAGGCTGCCCATGGTCTTAATCATGTCTGCTTGTTCGTTCAGTCACATTAATTAGACCTAGGTTTACAGTACAATAGCAAATGTTACAAATGTGAAGACATTACCCATCACAACAGGGACATTATTTTGTATTGAATATTTTTGTTACATTTCAGAATACACTCATAATGTGAAAGCTAAATGTATCCCAAAGCTTGTACATTTAATCCATGATTGAAACACTTCCAATCAACATTAGGCCTGAAAACCACACTTCACAAAATAATCAGAGCAAACCAAGGAACAATTGCAGTGAGACAAAAATATTAAAATATCACAGCACGTATGAAATGTATACTTTCAAATTAAATGCACTCAAAGTGGCACTTGTTGAGGAATTATATTCAATGGTTGCCCGCAGCACGTTACATGTAGATAGGGCACCGTAATGCTATTTTAAGTATAGCCTAAAATATGAAAACTACAACCATTTGCGCGATCATCTTTGCACTGTTGAGGATTGTATACACGCGATTGGATCAGACACAGCTATCTTACTCCAATCACTGTTGAGGATATTGAAATATACTCACACGATTGTATCAGACGCAGCTCTCATTCCATATACACAGACAAGAGGCACGCTTCGGCGAATCGGCTGCGGTCAAACAGGACGCGCTTTGTAGACGTGAGTGTACTGCCGTACTTCACCTCACCCCATGAATAGCTGTAGGCTACTACCCTGAAAGCTAGCCAGCTTGTGTATTGGCCACATCAACGAGCTAACCAAGCTGTACGTTATCAGTTACTGTGCTAAATCAGACGCAGACACACAATACATACACATTTTATATTTTACTTAAGTGTTTTCTTGCTAATGTTTTGTCTTTTTAAAACTTTTGAAATGCCCTGAGTGAAGCCGGCTACACGAAACGAGTGTGTGTAGGCTAATGATCAATACATAGATGGATGCAAGTAAAATACAGAAATGCCGTGGGCCTACTCTTTCCCGAAAAGGCCGGGTTCAATTTAAGCGCTGCTCTAGCTAGCCGATCACATGCAACCACACCAAAGAAAGAGCAACAAATTGATAAAGACATTATTAAATAGGGTGGCCAGATGTCCATCGTTGAGCCGGACAGTCCGTTTTGTTTTTGTTTTTTTATCCAGCTGTGCAGACTCTTGCCAGATGCAAAATTGCTCCGGTATTTGTGAAAGTAATATAAACAAATGTCAAATAAATTAGTGTGCTTGACTGGTATTTAAAAAAGCCAGTAGCCAGTTTATTAGCTGCATTGCTAGTCTCCCATACTTTGTTGTAGCCCCTGCGTTGCTAGTCTCCGGCCCATAGCGGAGACGGTGGACAGAACATTGCACGTAGTAGGCTACTTGACTCGTATACGAGCCATTCGCACAACTTCCCCACCTTGCTCTTCTTGATTGTTGTCACATTTTTTCACCGGCGCGGGCCTTTAAACACCAACAATATCCCGCCACATCTTCGCTCACTAGCTTTACAACAATGCGCTCAATTTGGCTACTCTTTGCAACAATTTACCTCACTCTTTGCCCAAACTTTTCAAAGCGCTTCCTACTAAACTCGTCTTAGTCAATCCAAAGCACTACTGTAGCATGGATGCTACGTTGAGCAAAGCGTATAGGCCAACAGACAGGGTACTGCTCTGTGTCATTGCTGCCATTGCTCGCATTTTATTAACCTAAACAGAAACGCCACTCACTATGTCCCATAGCCTCTATGGTTTTCCCACAAGACTACTTAGCAGAGCATCGTCTGTAACTTATCTTGAACACACTGCTGGCCAGTATACTGTATGTTCCTGATTCAATGAACCACTTATAACAGGTTAGCAGCTTGAGAATTAATGATGAATGAATGTCTGTGTGTGTGTGTGTGTGTGTGTGTGTGTGTGCGTGCGTGCGTGCGTGCGTGCGTGCGTGCGTGCGTGCGTGCGTGCGTGCGTGCGTGCGTGCGTGCGTGCGTGCGTGCGTGTGTGTGTGCGCGCATAGTTTTATTTTAAAGAACTAACTCAAACAATGCAAAAATATGCACTTTGAGACACACTGTTGTGCTGAGAAACCATTACAAACAGCAGTCTGTGTACAAATGATAATATTGCCCTTTCCTGTCAATATGAAACTTGGGGCAGCTGAGGTTAGAGGTAAAGAGTGAAAGACTTCAGAAGATGCAAAAAGCATTCAATTGAATAATTATCTGATGTGAGTAAGATGTATGATGCTGGCTGGCTTCAAAGCATCATCACATCACATTCTACTAACAAAAATGTAAAGATAGTTATAAAAAATATATAAAATATATGTATATATATATATATATAATACTAATCTAACACTTTATAATACGGGTACACTAGGTAAACTAATACAATAATTAACATTAATGAATACAGAAGTAAACATTATTCATAGTTAATTAATGTGTTTAAGGTTTATGAATGTTAACTAAGATCAACAAATGCAGTATTAATTGGTTAATATAGGATTGGATTATTAGATAATAAAGATTATAGTTCATGTTAAATACTAGGTATATAATGAAGCCCCCACTTAAAGCACAACTGAACTTTGGTAGAACTTTGGGTTGTGTAGTTACCTGGCCATGATATGAGTCCAAATGGTGGCAAAATATATTTGTTAGTTGCTCTGTGCTCCCCTGGGGTGATAATCCAGAATAGGGTATTTGTCACTCTCCATTCACTTCTATAGGGCAGCTAAAACAGTCTCAAAATGACACTTCTAGCACGTATATGAATGCGAATGAAGCGGATTCTGTAAATACAAACAATTATCAGACCTCGTATGTATTTTTTTTCATGTAATTAAAATTATTTATAAAAGTACTATTTTCTTCAATGTTGTTAGCAAGCTACCAGAAAAGACAAGCAAAATGTCGGCAGGTCGGTTTGTTTACCATATATATATACTACCAGGAACGTTGCTTCTGTGGAAATTTGGACCAATGAGTGGTTTCTGACGCATCTATGTTCCAAATAAAATACGAAAAAGCCAGGAAAGGGCCATTTAATAAAAAAAATAAATAAATACGTACGAGGACTGGTTATTGTTTGTATTGACAGAATTCCCTTCATTCTCGTTTGTATACGTGCTACAATTTTCATTTTGAGATTGTTTTAGTTGCCCTATAGAAGTGAATGGAGAGCGACAAATATCCTATTCTGGATTATCACTCCAGGCGAGCACAGAGCAACTAATGAACGTATTTCGCCACCATTTGGACTCATATCATGGCCAAAGTTCTACCAAAGTTCAGTTGTGCTTTAAGCCATTTCATGAAATGGTAGGGTATTTGTTAATGTTTATAAAGGGTGAATGACTGAGTATAATCTGTATTAACCATTTATTAATGTAGATGTTAATTTTGGCTCACATTCATAAACCTTAATAAACACATTAATTTATTGAATTAATGAATTATGTACCGTTATTAATGAATTATGTACCGTTAATGTTAATGTACCGTTATTCAAAAATGTTATCATTAATAATAATAATAATAATAATAATAGTAAATGTCCTAGAACGCTAAAAAACATAGTGAGGGCACCATTCATGCTTTGCTGTTCATATATAACCTGTATAAATTTGATGACTTCAGAGATCATTTCCAAAAACATATGCTCTTAAAATACGTATGAGTGGAGCTTTATGTTTTTGTTGAGTCATAAAGTGCAGAAATGAGTAAGCACCGCATTCTGTTTCAATAGCACTCGGTACTGGGTGCTGATCTTCATGCTGTGCTGAGTGAACCTTGCTCTTTCAGTAGCCTGTTTACGATGCCATTCCATGCCTTCTCATCTGCTGAAAAGCAGACACCAGAAGTCAACTGATGGGTGCGTTTACATCTCTGGTGACAATCGTTGGCATTCTAAACCCGGCGCTGCAGAAGTGGCCTCTGTTTCTGCTGTAATCATCAGAACATGAGAGATGATTTGAGGGAGGGGAAAAAATTAATTATATAAGACAAGTGGTTGCCCACTGATGTGCGTCCGGTCCGTGTCGTTTAGGGAGACTGTTGTTCCGCCCTAGCAATGTCGGTATGGCGTTGTGAGGGCTCAAGGTATTCAGCGGTATCATGCGTTTAATTTCCCGCCTCGTATGGCCGCGGATTGCATACCTTTGTCTTGGCACCGTTCAGTAGAGTTGAACCTACTGCCATAATGTCCAATATTCTGTTATCAGCAAACCCGTGTCTTAATAACTGCTATTTGGATCCATTTATCTAACTATCTGCAGTCATTTGTAATTCCAAGTTGACTGAGTAGTATTGATGTTATTTCTCCCAACCTACTTTTGAAGCATGTTGATGTAGCTTGATTGTTTATTTTTTAATCATTATTTGTAATCTTTTAAATACTGGATCTCAGCCTCCTTAGTTAATAGGGTAATACAGTTGTAATACAGTCTGCTGCTCTAAGCGTGATTTTTTAAAAGAATAAACATGGTGATTAGGAAATCGCCTTACAATAATACAATATGTGGTAGCTGCACCCATATGACAATATTAATAATAATAATAATAATAATATTAATAATAAATTGTATTATAAATGCATGACATTGTACACTCCCTCAGTTATCTGAATGTCTAATTCCGTGTGGGTGTTGTGTTTATTATGCATGGAGAATATCCAATGAATAACTAATCCCTCCCAACAGCCTTCTGGAGAAGTGCACCATGTTTTAACCCGTCCGTAATGAGGAAATGAACAGATATTGAAAGTGCCACACCTCCTGCCCAAAGTCATCATTCCAAACTGTTCCAAACGTGAGCACCTAGATAGCGCCTTAACTGCACTTCCATTGAGCCTTAGGCTTTCCATTCTGTCCTCTTAGTTGCCAAAATTTTTATCATTATTATTATTTTATTTTATTTTATTTTTATTTTATGTTTTTCTGTGTTTCAGTGTGGTACATCAGAAACTGAGCATGCTTTAGTTACCACAGGGAAGCGGTGTGTTTGTGTTAACCCACCTCCCCTCCCCAAACACACACACACACACACACACACATTTATGCACGTATGCACACACAAACACACACACACACACACACACACACACATAAGCACATATAAAAGTGTACAGTGTTTGAATGTAGCACTTTGAGGACATGTGACCTTTGGCTCACTCCTACTGATGCATGGTTGGTCCACAGTTTGCTTTAGGGAGCCCTAGCAAACCCACACTATCGCAAAGCTTGGAGAAATGCATCAGAAACCAGTTTGCTCTGAAAGTAGGGTTCAATTTCAGATAACCTCTAGTTGCCCTCATCGCTCAGAAAATACTTTCTTGAAAAAGTGTTAAATAACATGCTGTACCGGCAGCCTATTTCAAATATATTGTATAACTGTGAAAATGGTCCTGTCAAAATATCAAATAGCTTTCCGGATTCCGCATATTTGGACAAGATGGCAGAGCACTGCTGTCCAATCAACTGAAAGTAAATAGGAGAATTCGAGAGAAATAATCCATCAAGTGTTTTCCAACCAAGTAAGTCGATGTTTTATAATGTGAGCGAATGGGGTAATTCAGTGCATTCACCTGGCTGTCCGATGCCTCTATCGATTAGGATTGTGTCATGGCAAGCTAATTGTGTTGCTAAATATGTTCGTGATGAGGCCTTGTTGAGTGAGTATCCCGCTATTAAACAGAAAGCCTATCAGAGGGCCTAGCACAGCTTCGCTAACATCAGCACAGGACATTCACAGATTTAATCTTCAGTGTCAGGTAACGATCACGTGGTATATCACCCAGAGGTGCACGGCACAAGCGATTCACGTGGCTATTGACACTGCCGCATGGAGACTTTGAGACGATCAATAGCCCTTGCCTCACCCTGGATAATATTAATATAAACATATTAAAGCAACTGATGATAGACTAAGGAGTTATAGATTATATAGATTTATGGGGCTTTTTTGAGAGGAAAACCAGCCCGCTCGCACACATTGTAGAGAGAGAAAAAAGGCTTGTGATAAAAATCTTTCAATTTAAGGTCCGCGCCGTTCAGAACTGTTGTATACGCTGATGCAAGTGTAGCTACTGTATTATTCATTGGCCTTTTTATAACGTAACTCTGCTGCCTCATTGATGAGAGAAAGAAAGAAATCATGAATAAGAAAATCAGAAATTAGTTCCAGCCTCCCTATGAAAATAACATTCTGGCATGACACCATAATGACAGGTCCTTTTTTATTGTATTTTAGCCCATTATTCTGTGGCTGCAAATACTAATGTATCATTTATTTTATTTTATTTTTTCTGTTTCATAGCCGGAATTTGTACGCATGTAGGTGGCACTTCCAGGCGGTGCTTTAGGTGATAAAAATAATACCTTAAGAAATACGCGTGAACCCGTTCGTATGAATCACGCTGTGAGTCTATGCCTTCCCTCCTAAAATGTACTCCTGTAAAGCCGCGGGACAGTCATCCTCAGAACCGCACAGAGCTATGCTTCAGCACAGCACTCTGCGTAGTTTTACAACAGTGTCGCATTTCGTTCACATTTTTGGACTTTCACCGATCTTTCAAGGTAGAGTAGTCCTTAAGGAATATACAAAGAATTGCTTTCAAAGGAATTTTTTTTCTCTCCAGTTCATGCAGGATTTGAATACCCCCCTTGTATTATTTTTTAATAATTTCCCGAAAGGTTTTCTCACAGAGCCATTTCATGCCCACTTGACCACGCGCATGTGTGCGTGCGTGCATGCTGATGCACGCAAGCACAAACGTTCTCTCTCTCTCCCTCTCCCTCTCTCACTGTCTCACTCTCTCACTCTTTCTCTTCTCTCTCGTTATAGCAGATTTAATTGTTGCGAATTCAGGGAGCACGTAATGGGCTGTTTGGTTATGGTGGATTGTATTTTGGGAACTGTGGCCATAACATTCTGCCCCATACGTTTTTTTTCTTTTAGACAGCATGGTAATGGGCGAGTTTGGGGCTGGCTCATGTCCTCTCCCGCTCTCTTCTTCTGGTGTGAGGACACTAGAGAGCAGTCTGCTCCTTCTCTCTGCCACTCTGAGCTCAGCTTTCCTCCAGCGGCGCTCACACGACGGATAGCGGAAAAGCCATCGTTCACACCATCCTTCAGCTCTGTCAGTCACACAGTGATGACCAGAGTACGCAGGCATGCACGTATGCACGCAGACTGACAACACACGCGCGCACACACACACACACACGCACGCACACACGCACACACACACACACACACACACACACACACACACACAAGCACACACATAAACGCACAAACACACACACGCGCATGCACAAAAATGCTTGCTTCCCTGCAAGCGGATGCACATAAAATGTATCCCGTCACATCAATAAAATGTATATTAACGCTTAATATTTTAGGTGAACTCTGCTGGGAAATGCACATATATTTTTCATCTGGATATTTATAATGTAGATGTCTTGATAAATACAGCATCATGTTGCTTACTCTATTACTCTGTGACTCCAAATAAAGGGCCATTTTCTCTATTCAAACTGAACTACAAAGGCAAATCTTAAGGTGCTCAGTTATTTTGAGGTTTAAATTAAAAAATATATATAAATTGATCTGATTTTCTTCCGAAAAGTATGCCATCTGATGATAATGCAACTCAATTTATTATATTGGTTAATCAATTCAGCCTGCAGACAAAAAAACGGGGGGAAAATAACAGAAACCAGAGCACTGATTATTCCTCATATACTGTATGTATGTGAATGATAAACCTCATATACTGTATGTGAATGATAAACCCAATTGAGTTTGAAGGTTTGATGTGTCTCCGGTTGAGGCTTAACATTTCAAACCAAGCTAAACGATCCCCTGGACCTCCACCAGCAACGCTGCAGAGATGCAGAAATGACGCTCCCACCCCCTCCCATCGCCTTTGCCCCCCGCCCCCACCCCCCGTCCCCACCCCCACTGCGTCTCTGTTATTCACGCTTCTCAAAGGCTTCTGCAGACATGGCTACTGTGAATAGCAATTCATTTATTTAAACATGTTTTTTTCACTTTACAAAAAGAAATAGGATAGGATCTCTCTTTTCTCCTCCACTCTTGTATTTCTTCTTTTACATATTTTACACGTATTTTGATTTTCCCCAACTCCCTCTTTCACCCTTTCGTTTTTCTTTTTGTTAAACCACAATAAAAACAGTGTGTTTTGTTTGTCCCTTTAAGACAATTTGAATATCCTGACGTAAAAAGACACATTAAAGCTGAAATAATCCACCCATCGCGAGAGCACGCTCGTTGCAAAGCCTTCCCCCTCTTCCCTCTCCTGCATTTGTTTGCATCAAGTCAACAGGTCCCCAGAATTAGCAGCTACAGGTCCGGATCAGGAGTAAATCCTCAGTCTTTATGCGGAGTCCGACCCAAGAGAGCAGAGCGGTGCGGTGCGGAGTGGAGCGTTGTTTTTTAGGGACCCCCTCCCATCTCCCTGTAGTCCCTGGGTGAATCTGCATGGCCCATGTGGAGGGGAGGGGCGGGAGCAGGAGGGGAGGGGAGGCACGTGAGGTGGCGGTTCCGTCACACCTCACATTCCCTGGATGTCTGCTGTTGGCAGGTGCAGGAGCCATACTCGTTGATGATGACGAGGGCGCCCTCGATGTGGTTGGGCTTGTAGTCGACGTAGTACTCGGGCGCGGACATGGTGGCCATCTGCTGCATGGTCTGCTTCTGCTTTTGTTTCCGCCTCTGGCTGCTGAGGCACTGTCTCAGCTGCCTCACTCCGGCGGGAAAGCACTTCCACGAGACGTAGAGCATCAGCACCACGATGAGGAAGGAGAATATCAGCGCCATGGTGCCCGTCACCACCTTGTGGATCTGCATGGTGCTCTCCAGGTCGTCGTTGGGCGCCGTCACGGTGAAAGAGTTGGTCACCACCTCCCCGCCCTCGATGTCCTGCAGGTCGTACGGGTTCCGGGTGGGGCCGTTGTAGGCGTTCCCCTTGGCTCCATCCTTGGTTGAGCCGCGGGGCCCGGTGGTGATGTCCGCGGGGTCCTCGCACAGCTGGAAGGCGTAGACGGCGTCCAGGACGTCCTCGCCCTGCGCCGTGTCCGGGCTGGAGCACAGCAAGGCGCTGTCCCGCTGGCCCTGGAAGCGGCTGAGCCAGGAGGCCAGGGCGCAGACGTTTCTGCCGCACTCCCACTCGTTCCCCGAGAGGGTGATGCTGTCCAGGGCCGTCCACGAGTCCAAAATCCTCTGGTCGATGTACGTCAGCTTGTTCAAATCCAGCTGCAGCGATTTCAGGTTGGGCACGCTCTCAAAAACGTGCGGCTCGATGTACTCGATCTCGTTGCCGGAGAAGTCGATCTTCTCCAGGAAGTGCCAAGTCCAGTCCAGGGTGCTGACCACGATGGTGGCCTTATTCCTCCGCATGTAGAGCGTGCGCAGGGAGATGAGGCGGGGAAAGTGGGCCAGGTTGACTTTAACCAGCTCGTTGTGCTCCAGGTGCAACTCGGTGAGCTTAAACAATCCGGCGAAGGAGTTTCTCGCCAGGCTCTGCAGCTGGTTGTAGCCCAGGTCCAGGAACTCCATGCTCCTGCAGTCCTGAAAGATCCTGACGGGGACGAACTTGATGGCGTTGTAGCGCATGTGTAAATTGGTAAGCTTCCTAAGGCCATGGAACAGGTCGGGCTCCAGAGCCTGCAGCCTGTTGTACGATAGATCCAGGATGCGGAGGTTCGGCAGGGGTCTGAAGGTGGCGTTGGGCAGGCTCTCGATCTTGTTGAAGCTCAGGTCCAGCTCCTTGAGCCTGCGCAGCCTCTCGAAGGCGCTCTCCTCCACCAGCTCCACGGCGTTGTGGTCAAGGTAGAGCCACGTGAGCTGCATCAGCCCAGCGAAGTGTCCCTCCCGCAGTTCGGACAGGCCGTTCTCCCGCAGAGACAAGCCCGTGGCGCTGCTTAGGTTGTTGGGGACGTCGGTCAGGTTGAGCCCCTCGCAGTACAGCAGCTTGCTGTCACAGCGGCACAGCCTCGGGCAGACCCCCTCCACCACAGGCAGCATTTTCAGAAAGATTCCCAGAGAGCACAGTATCAATCCAGGGGGCTTCCTTAGTAGCCACTTCAAGTACAGACCAATTAGGAGGAAATCCATTAGCATGAATATCCCTGTGTGTCGCTGAGAAAAAGTCCATTGACCCGTCCAGATTATTATTATTATTTCACATCATATTTTATAAACTCCCCCGAGCGGAAATCACTCTAGTTTTTCTCTTAATCTTGGCAGTGGCGGCGACGACAGCAGCGGCGGCTATGTGTTTACTTACAGGGAGGAGGAATCCTGCCACGACGAAAATAAAATAATTAAGCTTGATAAAAGGCAAGTCACTTTGCTCATGTTAGATATCAGAGAGCGAGAGGAGAGGATAGGGGGTAAAAAAAAAAGCCTTCTTCATGAACCGATCTCATATGAAAGGATTCCTACTCACCCCTTCAGAGGCTGACAACCTCTATTCAGCTGCTCCCTTTGTGCCGACACTAATTATGTGCGAATCTAAAAGAGACCCCACTGTGGTACAAATTCAGCCTTCCCCCCCACCCTTCTTTTGGGTGGACAGCAGATCCTGGCAGGCTTACAATGTCTTAGTTTTCCTCGCGTGAAAGAGCCAGCGAAAGAAGGAATCCAAGTAGCTTTCAGCGGACTTGCGGGAAGTGTGAGTTCCCCTGGCTGTAGGCATGAGCGCAGTCCTCTCTCTCCTGGTCCGCTGCAGTGACTGCTGTGGTGATCACAGGGAAGGGGAGAGAGAAAAAAAAAAAATGGAAGAAGAAAAAAAAAAAAAGAAAAAATACCTCAACTCTTTTTTTTTTTTTTTTTTTCTTTTTTTTTTCTCCCCACACTGCTAAAGACTGCCGATCTGTCAACGCAAATTACTGTCCGTCACATGAATTGACCACTGACCTTGATGGCCTTTAATCCACCGAGGGGGCTCATTTTCTATTTGGCTCTCGAGATTTACCTTTTTTATATTTATTTCAGAGGGGAGGGGGGGTCCCTGGTTTTCCGTTCGCTGTTTTCCCCCTTGTTAGCAGTTCTCTGCTTATTGGCGAGCGATCTGGTGCTTCTCCCCTGCCTGCTTGCTGCAGAGTCGTTGGTCTCTGGGCTGGCTCTTCTGTGGCTGAGAGGTGAGGCTGGGAGGCAGGCAGGCAGGCACGGCGTGTTGGAAAAGCAGAGCGGTCGGTCCCTCGCAGCAGACTACTGCTCTGGCTGTGCATGCAGAAGCGCCTTCTGTTCACTGAGTGTCGTAAGCCACTCACAATTCAGGCAGGTCTCTCTCTCTCTCTCTCTCTCTATCTCTCTCTCTCTCTCTCTCTCTCTCTCTCTCTCTCTCTCTCTCTCCCTCTCCCTCTCCCTCTCCCTCTCCCTCTCCCTCCCTCCCTCCCTCCCACTTGCTCACTCTGTCTCAGTATCTCAGACATTTCCATATTCAAAAGGGGCCTGGCTTAAACCAGCGTTTTAATGAAGCACAGGAATGATGCATGCAATACTCTCTCTGTCTCTCCCTCCTTCTCTCTCGCTCTCTGTCTCTGTACGCTCTTCTATAATGAATTGAAACAAGCCATATATCTGCTGTTCCCCGTCTTGTTGCCATTAGAATCCTGTTTCCTCATTATTATAGATTAATATTCCACTAATGCCAGAAATATGGGGGCCCATCCCTGCAGTTTATGCTGTGTGGAGCATTTGAGCTGTGAGCAGGATCAAATAATGTAGCCATGGAATGCTATTGAGCATCTGGCAAGCAAAACCTTATATATGTATATATATATATATACTCTCTCTCTCTCTCTCTCTCTCTCTCTCTCTCTCTCTCTCTCTCTCTCTCTCTCTCTCTCTCTCTCTCTCTCTCTCTCTCTCTCTCTCTCTCTCTCTCTCTCACACACACACACATACACACACACACTCCATCTTTATTCTCTCCTCATTTGGTTTTACTCTGTCTCTACATAAAATAACAATTATTCCATTGTCAGCAGTAATGGCTGCATGTGAACTGGAATCTCATCTTTTATTCTTCTAACAGGATCTCAGATTGGTTTTGACCTAATAACTATATCACTGTGCATCCCAGTCATTATTTTCTGGAGGGCTGGTAGATCATGTGGGTTGCTATTTATTTATTTATGTATGTATATCGGGATACTTGTCTCACCTTGATTACCATTGGTGTCTAAATGGCCCAAGTGGGATTTTTTGCCCGTATACGTTTTTAGTACGGTATGCGGATAAACTCGATGTTTTCTAATTTTGTCATGGCTAATCAACTTTATATTGTAAAGTAAGCATCGTCATGAGTGCATCATCCTTAGTGTAAAGGATGCTGATGATGTTTTGAGCACGGGTAGCTTTCCTTAGTAGCGTATAAATACCAACAAGGATGTTATATTATAGGAAATTCATGCTACAGTATGACTGTGTGCAGGTCAGTGAATGAGTGAGATAATCGATGAAAGTGGCAAATAAGTCACAAAAAATGGGACCATGTCCCACATATGCCGGCTGACATATATCACAGGAACCCAAAAGAAGAAGAAGAAGAATGAGAAGAAAAAGAAGAAGAATGAGAAGAAGAAGAAGAATAATAAGAAGAAGAAGCTCTGATTGATACTTGGGTGCTGTCACCCAAGATCTTGCACCAGTCCCCCAAGTGGGTTCAAAGATGCTATCTGTAATTCAAGGGCCGGATGACCGGTAGACCGGCCACTATAATTTATTTTTTTTTCTTTGGGTCGTGTGTGCCATTGATTCTTCAGAATTGGCTAAGATGAATAATCTATTTAATTGAGAGGTAAATGCACCATCCATTATAACTGCCAGTGCAATAGATGGTGCTTGCAATCCATTCCATCTATAGGTCAGCTCTCCAAAGTCCTTATGGAAGTCGTGGCGTCGTATACATGGTCATACCTTAGGTGGTAGGAACAGTGACAGTAAGACGGATTAAATGTGAACCAAGAAAAAAAAATTCCCAGTTATGGATGTCTTCAAGTTAAATCAATCTTTTCCATCCCCCCCCCCCCCCCCTCCCCCTCCCCCACACACACCCAATATCTCCTTAGCTGTAATAAATTGCTGCACCATCAGCTAATGAGTTGGTGCAGTGTAATGACTTGACACAGCGAGACAGGAGTATCCAGGGCATCGGTTCGACAGACTTTCTAAGAGGCTGCCTGGGGTTGGAGCTGCGCATTCCCTGCGTTACAGATTGGCGAAGATAGTAATCCCGTCTAAAAGATAACCTTGAGTCGTTCTCACAGACCCCGCACTGGCTGCTTTCCAGTTGCATCCTTTCATAAAATATTTATTTTTTCTTATACAGTTAAACACAATTTCAAAAGTACAAATGCGAGAAAACTGGTGGGGAGAATACGTTCCGTTAATAGTTCAAAATCGAGGTGAAGGTAAGGTACACGGAGGTAAATGCAGTCTGGGTGCAGCAAACTTCCCTCACAATGGCTGCAAACAAAATGGTGGCAAACTAATTGGCAGTTGAAAGTAAAATCCATGGATTAAAAAGCATACCAAATGAAACCATGTCAAATTAAACTATTGTCTTCGTGGAACTAATGAAGGTGAATAAACTTTGGGACTTTAGCGAACCGCCAGGGTTCCGCTTCCTTCAGCTGCCAAACTATCAGTGTAGCCCAGAGAACGGGGTGGTCTACACGCACGACTGTTAGAAGATACAGCGCAATAAGTACATTGGTTAGGTCGGTGCAGTATGAGCGTAGTAAGTGTGGCCCATGGGGTAACGGACAGTCACTCGAAAGGACGGAGAGGGGTCAACCCCTTCACCCACACACTCTCACCCTCACTCACACATACACACACACACACACACACACACACAAACGCACGCACATACATGCATAAACACACACACGGCACAAATTAGAGGTATGAACCTTAAGCCATTCGCTGAGGTATTATGTATCTTTTTTTTTTTCATTTTGTATCTATTATCATATACAGTAGTTATTAATTTAGTTGTCATTTCCTTCACTTATGGACAGATCCACCAACATAGTTGTGCCTCTATCTATCCTCACCCTCTAATTTATTCATCCCTTATTCAGACATTAAATGAGAAACATTGGGACTAAACTGTAAAGCATTCAGTACCAGTTGCCAACGAAGTTATCGTTAATATAAAGTACGTTGAATGTTTACATGGTAGATATTTATGTTCCGCTCTGCATTCTAACCTATTTTTTGTTGTTGTTTCACTGCTGTGACGGCCTGCAAATTTGTTTTCCTAGTTGATTATCAAAAACACACTATGGATACATTTATTATATTCTGGCTATTTTAAATCCTTTTAAATATTGCATCGGCGACTTCTCCCCCGACCAAAGAAACAACCCACCTCCTCTTCAGAGTCTGGGTGGTAGTTGTATTGTCCTTGAAGGTATCCACCTTCATTTCCCTTGTGAATGAAGGGCTCATGCTTCACACCAAGCCAATAAACATAAATTGGCAGTAGACAATGCAGAACCATGAAATAAGTTAGCGGCGATTATTAATTATTAGTACACGTTTTGTTTGTTCTGGATATGCCTAATCAATATCCTATTATATTCTCTTAATGTTTTCCGCAACATTAGGTTTTTTTAACCGCAGCATTCAAGATTTACCATGGCAGGCTTGATTAGAAAGCATTATGCTTATGTCATGTTGTACAGCTCGGAAGCACAGATGTAGTCTATGGGAAGGTTATTGTTGGGGACCCAGCACAGGACGGGCCTGTGGGTGGGTTCACGTCATATCAAGAGCTTTAAAAATTGATGATGCCTGACTGGTACATTAAAATAGATGCATCGAAGTTCAACACAATCAGTATACAATTGCCATCAGTGCAGTACATGAGCATACGTATAAGTAGAGTTCAGACATTACCTTTTCATAAGGAATGTGAAAAGAATATTAACTTTGAATTTGTTGTGTAGCCTATCTAAAGCCAGACCGCATAATGTACAGAGCCTTACAGACGCGTCTCAATCCTTTACAAATAAATATTTTAAGAACTATCGCATATCTCTGATGGACTGACTGAAAAATTAAGAAGTAGCATCTTGGAGAAGTTGCACCCCCCTGGTTTTAATCTTGTCCAATACGGAGCATCGTACTGGTCCAATTCTCTCTCTGGTTCAGTACGCTGGGCAGCTGTACAAAACTGGGGTGATTAAGCAATTGATCATGAAACTAAGCTGTACAGTTGTTTCCAATGAAAATCAAGCCACACAGCTTATTGCATTACTCATTATGATACACCCATATATATAGAAATTGTTGAAAGTCTGGGAAGTAGGCTGGAAAAAAAAGAAGAAAGGATAAATGCATGGCTTATTGACGTATTTAAGTGAGCCGCACTGTGATTTTTCTATGACAGGACTGAATTTTAGAATGTCCTTTTGAATGGGCCGATCTGGCTGATCTCATCGGGGGGGTTAATCCCCCTAACAAGTTGTAACGCTATTGTCATAAAGCTTAGTAGAAGCGGCTAATCTCCAGCATGTGTCTCACACGAGCATTTAATGACAGCGACAATCAGGCTTTGGACGAAAAGCAAACGGAGGCTGATGTTCAGAAAAAAATAAATAAATCTGTTCACGTTATTCACCGGTGTGAAGCAATACGCTTTTGTGCGGCTTTGTGTTCATCATTTATGGGGCTTCCATTCTCCTGCAGTATCTAATTTACTTTAAATTTGTATTTATTTCCTGTCATCTCTCCGCGGTCTCACCCATGTCAGGTGACGGGGGGACCATTCTGAGCTCGTAGTTAATCGCTGATTACTCAAATGCATTATCAAATTAGACGAGTCTTGCTTCATGAAGTGCTTCACAAAAGAGGACGCGTCGTACTTAATGGGCCGTCGTCTGAGATAATGCGCAGGGCTGGTGGCAATGCAGGGGTGGTGGCAACGGAGGGTTGTGTGGGGGCGGTGCCGTGACATCGAGCTCTCAGCCTTTCCTGTTCATCTCTGGGGTAATTGGGGGAAGAGGAGCGCTCAGCATCAGCCTGTCATGGTGAGCACCCTCCAGCAGGGGGCGACTGCACTCCTTCTGTCAGTGCGACTCCAGGAAGGGGAGGGGCCGAGGGCAGGTTGGCAAAATGCCAGCCTATCACGTGGCTCACCTCTGGTCTGGCCTAGGAGGGCTTCAGTAAAGATTATTATACATGGGTGCGCACAGGGCAGGCGCACGGTGCGGCGTGTCGCCGTACGGTTACGCAAAGGCAAGACGACATGGGGGTAAACCATTTTAAGAACATGAATAAATTAGGAATGAGACCGAGTATTTGATCATGTTAATTTCTGACCATGAGATCACTAATTGATTACTTGGATCGGTGCTCAAATGCTAGTTAATTAAGTGGAAATGAAGAAAAATTCAGAGCTGTATGTTGCCATCAATATTCATGAAAGAGACTTAGAACCCTGCATAAAATAACAGATAATTCACTGATATTCTGAAGATCTTTGCCCAAATGTGGGAGGGAATACAGATATCTTTCCAGTGAGTCATTATTTACACAAAAATAAGTGATGTTTTATGGTGCTTAGGGTCAATTGTTTGAGAGAAATCATGGGCATGAGAGGACATTTGAATAACAAATGAATCAAAGTGTGCAACCTTAATATAAATATGTATGCAGGAATCAATAAATTACAAGATATGCTTTTTATTTCTTCGCGTGTTTTATTTTGTTTGACTGGACACACCAGCCGCACAGATCCTGAGGAGTTGAAGCCCGATGTAAAATGGCGGAAAGGACTCTCCGTAGAGGCTTTATGACAATATCGACAGCCAGCAGAGTAAACAAAATGAGATCACGCTACATGTCGGCTAGCGGAACATGTGACAGCAGGGTGCTGTTGTGTTGTCGGGGGCAACACCTCTCCGTGCCCTGTGTTTGCTTTGAGGTTGCGTCCTCCTTAGAGCCCGGCACCGTGCGTGCTTCAGTGAGCGCCTCCCGCCAATAAACGGGCGAATCGATAGCGCTTGACCATTGGCCGGTTCCTTATTAGGTGGTCAAGTCAGAACAGGAGCTGTGTGAGGGGGGTGGGGGGCGTGTGAGGGGGGTGGGGGGCGAGGCTTTGGAAGAGTTTCCTTCATATACAGGTAGGGGAGGTTCTTTAAAAGAAGCGTCGTTCTGAATCCAGGCGCATGATGAAACGTCCTGTAACGAGAGTGCTTTTCTGCAGGTTAACCGTCAGCAACGGCTCCATGCCAGTCCTTTGTTCATTAAAGTTTTGGGGGGGGGGGGGTGTCGTTCTGGAAAGCGGGTGTCCCTAAGGGTGTAACGCCGTTAAAGAACCAGGAAAGAGGCGGTGCGCATTTATGTTATGCCCCCTGTCTGGGCAACCTTGTGTTTGCCGCATGTTGTGACAGCAGCTTACATCAGAGGACATTCCCAGCAGCGACAGGCTGAACTCCTGACCCCTCTGTGGGGGATTGGTGGAGAGCCGGGGACTCATTCGCTTCTCAACAAACGCCACAGATTTTGCTCTCCCATCCCAGAATGGCAGTTCTTTGATGACCGCTCCTCGCCCTGCCCCCCTTTTTTAAAATTATTTCGGTGGTGTTAGGCTGCCCTCCTAATGTGAGATGGGACAGCGCCCCGCCCACACCGTTCCAGCAGTTGGCAGTGGCTGCATGTCTGGGCTGAATCTCCCCAAATGATTGAGGAGCTTTCATTTCTGCTGTGACATCATTCTCTTTGTCGGTCGACTCACAGCACAGTGATATTCGTCGTGGCTCCTGTATGTTCAGTTGTGTCAACAGGAATCAGTAATCTCTGAGTTTAAATAGCAAAGGAAGGTTTTGCACCACTGTCTTGGTTGCTAAGCTAAGCTTCGTCAAACTCGAACGGCTTTTCTGAGCGAATGTCCCAGGTCTGTACCTCTCTGTAGTAGACTCTCACTCTTTAGAACTCTTTAGTACATTTACAGGACATGTGTTAGAGAGGGACGCGTGCAGTCATCAGTGCAGTCATGTGATAACCAGAGGACCCAGGATACGGAGAGATGCAGAAAAGGCCTGCCTTGCTGCAGCTAGTGGTTGAATCTGCATGTTTGGGCATCAGCAGGGCACCCAACTGACCTGTTCTCCGTTCAGGAGCTTATGGAATAGCACCAAGTTCGTCGGCACCGCGGTAATTGCTCACAGACCCATGCCACACCCGCCATCGCCTCACTTCAGGGGGGTTACATTTGCTCTCTCGGCCCTCCCAGCTCCCGTGCTCCCCTTGCTGTTGATTTACATCCGCAAATCCACCCAGCGCTATTTTCAGCTTTATTTTCAGCAGTGGTTGACTGTTATTAGTAAGTAACATCCTCTTGTGTGTGTGTGTGTGTGACTGAGACTTTAATATTACAAGTACACTTTGCCTTTACAAACATCTTTTTTTAAATTTATTTAAATGAAAAGCTCTAAGCCTACTTAATGCCAGAGAGATGTTGTATTACCGCGCATTGTGTCGTTGTGTCAGTGGATGAAGTAAGACAGCTGGAAGGGAAACAGCCGGAAACAAGGTTAAGAATAGATAAAAGTACAGCTAATGCATCTCCATTTGCATTGATTGTAAAAACCTGTGGGCGTTGGCAGGAACCCCTTACAGGTTTACCCCTTTCACAGGCCGCTGGCTCCCAGATTGAAAGCCCGCCCCATGTAAATGGGGCTGTTTTTCCACCTGTCTGATCTGAGCACTGTCAACACGAATTAGCCCTCCGACCGGAGGGGGGAACATGCGTCATCTGAAATGTGGGGAAAAAACAGGAATGCTCGGCAAAGACAGGCGAAGGGCTTGGACACGGTTTGTGTTATTGTCCGCGCTCGGGCACGGTTTGCGTTATTTTCTGCGCTTGGGCGCAGTTTCCATCGTTAGTTTGTAAGTAGAAGCTCGCCCATTTTCCTTCAGGAGGCAAAATCTAAGTTGAGCATGGCGGGTGCTCCCTGACACTAATGGTATGCGGCGGGAGAGTTCTGTGACTGACGGGTTGTGGGTGTGAGGTTGGGGGGTAAGTCTGCTCCCAGATGCGTTAGAATCTTACATCAGCCCATTTTCTCCTCATTTGGCCGGGCTCCCACTCTCTGCCGCCCTCCCTCCACACCTGCTCGCTAATTAAGACACTAACGCTTTATGGGGTGTCCTGCCCCCCGTTGGCCTGCGCGGAGAAGGTTTCCCTTGAGTAAGGACCTGGGGCCTATCCTGGCTGTTACCTTCGGGAGGGTCTCGCTGGCAGTTTGACCCCCCCACCTTCCCGTGCCAGCTGTTCACCGGTCAGGTAGGTCAGCTGTTCGTCACGTGGCCGGGGAGTAGCCGCGGTTACAAGCCAGGCTGAGGAGGTGCTGACGGGGATCGTTGAGAGGGGGCCGGGGGGGTTTTTTGGGTGAGAATGCGATTGAAGACAGCGGGGGGGGTTGGGTTATTGTGACCTACCTCTGCACGAACCTGGTCCTTACTCTATGACAGAAATGTGTTATCTGATTTTAAAAATAGAAACAGGGAAGAACTTAGGGCTTCCTAACTTACTTCAAAAGGAACCAGTTTTGGCGCTGGAGCTGGTGCTGGTGATGACTGCTGTTGGATCAATATAACACATGTCGATTAACTGTGTACTTCAGCCACTCACGGAAAAACTGAACAAAAAAATGTCTTTATTATTGACAGATCTTAGAAAGCCAATATGCTTCAGCTGTAATCCTTCATAAGGACAATAACTTGGGGACACAGTTAATGTCAGTAAAGTTGGGAGAGAGTTTACCTTCTTCAAATGCCTGAAATCCGTACGACATCGAAGACCCCATGCGATCAAGTGAATGACACTTGAAAGGGATTTGACATCAACAGTGACTTTATTGTTGGTCCACAGCCTTTGTAATGCATGTGTATGAGAAAACAATGCCTAATAGCTGGGCTGTTTGTGTGAGTGAGCAACGGCACTTTGCTGTACTTCCTTCTTTCTTTTACCTTCTACATATTTAATCAGTATCACACAAGCGGGAGTACTTTTATACTGTATCAGTGTTTCCCACCGGATTTTCTGAAACTGGTGGGTGGACCCCGAACTGTGTAGGGGGGTCCGGAGGCATGCTCCCCCGGAAGATAATTTTGTCAATTTCAACAGCTAAATGTATCAATTTGGTGCTCTTTGAGATTAAAATCCAAACACTAGATCCACAATTCTTTGTGATTCGAACATGGGAAATGGTACACGTTGAAAGGAAACTGAAAGGAAACTATATTTTGGTGAGGGAAACGGGGGAACACAGCAGGTTGCGTTTTGAAACCTGTTATCTGTCTGAGACCAAGGACCACAATGGAAACAAGTCTTGACTTTTTTGTGTATATCCTTGATGTTTCTTTGAGATGCATGCCCGTACCCCTGTTACTCCATGTATTTTAACTAAATG
This sequence comes from Synaphobranchus kaupii, assembly GCA_029718625.1. Lineage (NCBI taxonomy): Eukaryota > Metazoa > Chordata > Actinopteri > Anguilliformes > Synaphobranchidae > Synaphobranchus > Synaphobranchus kaupii. The sequence continues at coordinate 14,855,701 of CM056395.1, forward strand.
TCAAATAAAATCAAAATCAGAAATAGATTGCATTACATCGTGCTGATATCTCCATTGAACAAGGTTTTATTTATTTTTTTAATAATTGTATTATCTACCGCGAGATACAATATACATGAACTAGGGTATATTACTGTTTTTATTTTCAGGTTAGCTAGCGAGATAACATTAAAAAAATGTATCGTATTAGCTTATGATATATGAATTTCGTAACACAGTCGAGAGCTTGGCTAGCTTAATGCTGAAACAATATATATATCCATTACAGTGTAGTACAGAGGGTTTAACCTTCACAAACATGTTAACCACGTCGATGTCCTTAGAATCGTGAGGAGATGCAGCCTCTGCATGCGGTGGGTTTAGTGTGTCAGCAGGGGGGAGGGGCATCGGCCAGGGTGAAGAGAGAGTCTGGGCTATGCTGCGCACATAAGCCTACAATTTAAATTTTTTATTTATTACTGTGTATATTAGCACGGCTGTGATTCGTTCGTAGAAGATAATCACGGCCATGCTGATATGCAGTATAACAGCACAACATCGAGTGTGATATTGCTGTTATACAACAGTTCTCTTAGCCAATAAAAATATCTAGCAAGTAATGATTGAGACAACAGATTAAGATTTAGTTGTTTATTTGGCTCTGCCAACACATATAGTTCCTTCACAATTCCATGAAAAAAAATATATACGTATATTTTTCCAACAATGTATCAATTAGAATGTAAACAAAGTGGAGGAATCCCGGCCTGTGATGAGGTTCGAGTGATGTTTCACTGTATATCAGCAGTCATGGAATTAATCTCAGCCAATCGCAATGCGTGGTCGGAACTAACTGTTTTATAAATTAATTATTGTTTTTCTATTAGGCACATCTTATTTTCTGTCAAAAAGGCCTCTTCCCCAGAGAATCATCTGTATTCTCAAATGGTACCCTTTTGTGATTAAGACTCCTGTATTGTGGTGGTAACATGCCAAATTGACAGGTGAACGATACAAGAACTAGATTCAGTCAAATATCCGGGCACTGGTCCGTGGGATCTCAGCAGCAGTGTGATTTGATAGTCGAGACTCACTTGGAAGGAATGAGGTGTAATCATCTCTATGTTGCGTGTGAATGGTGCTTTTTGAAGCTCCAGAACTCAGATCACATTATGAGTCATTGGGGTGGGCAGCAGTGGCTGTTTTTTTTTTAACATGGGGAACTGTGCCTATGTGACATCCTGGCATGAGCAGGGAGAACCACGTTCCATCTTGAGCTCTTAATCAATGTCACCACGGCTCAGATGCAGTCAACGTGACCCTAGCTCCCATAACACTCTGCTATTGCTAATGCTACCCACATGCAGATGGGCCAAAGCAAAAGTTGAGTCATCCACAATTTCAGCCAAACAACATGTTCTCATGTGCAAACCATACTTATCCGCCTGCTCCAATCCAGCCCCGGTACCCTTTCCATTTCATTTGAACTGTTACTGCTGTCATTAATCAGCATTTTATTTACTAAATTAGAACACCCTCTGTTATGGTATACATGGGAATATTTGGGCGAACAAATAGTGTAACACACAGCATGGCACAGTGAATCGCTGTTCAAAGTGTATACACTCCTTGATGTGCATAGAATGTGTCGCAGGAACCGCCATTTCAGATTGTTGAAATTCCACAAACATCACACACATCTTTCAAAAATGGTGTGTGAGTTGGGCAATATGATATTACTGACAAAAAAGTCAGTAGTTTGGATTGCAAAAGCTGCGAAAGACAGGAAATTCAAATGAGCACCGCCACGCCAAACTTCAGCTCTCTACACTATCAGTGATTTCCAGTAATCCGTTTTTTTTTTATGTCTGACTGCTATACAGTTCTGCAACTATGTTGGTCTAGTTCAGTGGTTCTCAACCCTGGTCCTGGAGTACCCCTGTGTATGCTGGTTTTCGTTCTAACCACAATTGCAATACCAGTTGTTAATTTCTTAATTAGGTGTTTTTATGTTTAGAGGGATCATTTACCCTCTTTAGCCACATAGCTATGCATGCTATGAAGAATAAAATTCCAATATTCACATTGTGCTGTACTGTAAACAATTAAAGAGGTGAAAAATGTTTTAACTATTAAAATTAAAGACTGAGGTGAATCAATAGACTCATAATTGGTGAAATTGTGGACACATTTAAGGAAAAAAATATGAATGACCTAATTAGGAGCCTATTCATCTCAGTTGTTACCTCTTCTTTATAATTGTTTGCAATATACACAATAAGCATAATGAACATGGGAATTTTATTCATGGCATGCATAGCTATTGCTAACATAATGTGGCTAAAGAGGGTAAATAATCCCTCTAAACATTAAAAGCAGCTAATTAAGAAATTAACAGCTTGTTAAAATTCTGGTATTGCAATTGTGGTTGGAACGAAAACCAGCATACACAGCGGTACTCCAGGACCAGGGTTGAGAACCACTGGTCTAGTGTATTTCAAACAACATGTACTCATCACTGAGCAGATTGGCTACCGCGTCCCCCTAATGTAGTATACAGTGGCATCTGTATTTTTAATCCTATATGGGTTTCTAAGTACAGCTGTACTCAGCCGCAAGGGTCAGGGGAGAGGTGCCTGGGTGTCAGGATATATCGGGAGTCTATAGAAATATCTTTAGGGACCGAAAGAGGTGGCGGACTGAGTGGTTCATTCCTCATTTTCGCATCGGTGAGCAGAGTGTGGTGGGCTCGGGCGAGTCAGTATCAGAATGCGCTGAAGGGTATGGCGTTCCCCTGGGGTCAGGCTCGGGCCTGGGACTAATGGATGCACAGATCTGATTTGTCTGCCTCAGTGAGGAGAGTGATATCTCAGAGGGGCCTCCGGGGCCACATGGTAATTTCTCAACACCTGATGCTGCAGAGCCTCTCCGCTTCACGGTGAATAAATAAATGTGCAAGAGGGAGAATGTTCCTGAAGAACGGGATTGCATCCCGGTGTTCAGGGCGGTTGAGGGTCCGATAGGCCGGTGCCTCGCCTCGTCTCGTAAGCCGGCGTTGTGACGGGCGCGTGTATTCACGTAACCCCAACCCCCCTCCCTCCCGCCCTGCGTGCTGGTAAGCGCATTAACGGCGCTCCGTCGTGTCTTGTGCCGCAGGGTGACGTGTCGCCGCAACACGGAGATGCCGTTTGAGAGCGCGCCACGCGTGTTGGAAGGGATGTTCCCGAACAAAATTGGATTTGCGGGTTTGCGATCCTCCTCAGGGGCTTGTGCCGCGCTGACGCCTCCCTGATCAGGGGGGCTGATGGAGCGCTGCTTAAAATAGAAGGCTGAATCGAATGCGGGCGGTGCCATGGGGATCCCTCTCCGTACCCCCCCCCCCCCCCCCCCCCAACCCCCTATGGCCACAACCTTGATTCCAGGGGCTTCCATATACTCTTTCGCAGTCACAGTGCATCATTTTGTGTTTCCTTGATAATATATCCCTGTTTCTACCCCTGTTTTCCAGCACAGTGTTTCTTTTTTCTTTCTTTCTTTCTCATGCTATATTCTCCATTTTCTCACATTCTGAATAAATATGTGGGTTTTTTTGTCAAATGCCAGATGCAATCTGCAAAAGTATTTTATTTATTATTTATATTTTCTGGGACAGTGTGGAGGTGCAACCCTGTAGGCCTTTCAAAGGGGGTTTTCATATTGTATAGTTTTGGTTGGAGCTGTTTTGCGATAGTTTCCCTGGCATTTAGAAATAAGAAATAAGAAATGAGGCAATGGTAACAACTAAAGAGTAGAGAACATGGACTATGTATGTACTCAACACAACGATATCTACATTATTCTCCTCCTCTCCCAAAAAAAAACAAAAAAACATACATAATACAACATAAATATAATATAGGCAAATCATCACATCTACTAACAGTAGGACGAAGAAGCAGTCAGGATTGTATGTCAGTCCAGTTCTGTCTCATTTCCATTTTTTTTTTTTTTCCTGTTCCTTTTTTCTTAGGGCTGTCTAAGCTCTCACATTTCAATGAGAAACATTTGTGTCTATGTGCATTGGTGCTACACCATCCATGTAGATACAGGCGGTTTCCTCCTTGAGAAAGCATTCCATCGACTGAGGCATATTTATCAAAGAGGCTCATTTTCACAGCTTAGAAATTGTCCTTATTTTATTATTTTTTTCATCCCTAATATGGATACACATATTGTGCAAATACAAAGTGAACAACAAATAACATAAAACTTAGCTGGATAATTATGTGAATGTCTTTCAAAGTTATGCAACCCATGTGATTATCAAGTATTTGTTACGGTTGACTCATCGTTGGCGATCCGTTATTGAAGCCGTAATAATACATTGTCAGCAATTGTGCTTGTTTAATTGGAGCTTTTAATAAACTTGCACTTGCTGTTTCACAGTGTAGAAGCAGCCCCTGCCCCTTCTCTAATGCATTCTGTTGGGGAATCAAACACTGTCGCATAGCGCTGCCAATGGTGTAACGGCTTCTTTCACTTCTAAGAAAGACTTTTAAATACCGTTTTGTATTTAAGCGCCTTTGTTAATCTGTTTACGACTTGAGTAATGACGTTTATGCGAATGCAGGTTTCTGATTATACATATATTTATTTCCTGGGCAAATGAACATGCATATGCGGTTGGTCCGGTCATGTACTGTATGAAATAAGAGGGCAATTTGGCTACTTTACAGATGGAAGAGATTATTTGTCACTTTGTGAATACCACCAGGCAAGTCCGTCTCGGAGCAAAGCATGCCAGGAATGGGTCTTTGGCATTAGAGGTTTCGGGCAGAAGGATGTAATCTCATGAAGGACAGAGCACATGTTGTTGCATGAGGCATGTCTGCTCAGGCCTTCTATTTGAACATAAATACGTATGGACGCTATCACTGACCGCGTGAAAAAAGAGGAGAGAAAAAAAGGTGGGCGGAACACACGCTTGCAGCTGAGCGGCCTTCAGCAGTGACTGTGGGGAGGAGCTCCAGGGCTGTGCTGCCTGCAGGCCTCCCAAACTGTATTTCTTCTTTTAAATTAAGCCGTGAAAAGGATGGTTCCCCGATTGCTAGTAATTCGCCTCCTTAAGGCTGACCGTAAACACTCAGGGGGCCCCGCTTGCCTTTTGCTCTTGATACTGAAGTGGTGGAGTAGCAGAGTAGCTCGCCACTCTCTCGGCGTCTCTCTTTGCCTGAGCACGGATGCGTGTGGTAATTGCACCTGCCGTGTCTAAACATACCATCATTTCCTTTATTGCTTCTAAGTTCTGTTGCTCTCTTTCCCATCTCTTAAGCCATATACATACAAAAATGTCTAAAGTATTGACTCTATGAAATGGTCTAATATATTTAACCTGAACATTTGCTAAAGTTGTAATGTTCTAAATTTCTAAGTTCTAATGCAGCACTCAATGTACACCATGCAGGAGATGGTTCTCCCCTGACATCATTCAACTATGTTTGTCATTGTTCTGTCCTATTCCCTTAGAATATGGCCCATTTGTTTGACATTTAAGTGACAGTTTCAATTATGGGATTTTATATTTGGCTGGTTGTTTTCACCAGTTAAAGCTAGAGTATGCAGTTTTCCCCGCATTTGTTCCCTGTGTTTTCCTGTCTGTTTATTATAGTATTTGGAACGGAAGTGTGGTGTTGCTGATTTGCCCACAGCTTACTGTGAACTACAGTCGACGTTCATTGCTAGGGATAGCTGCTACATTATGCGAAGGATGTGCTTTGTCTTGTCTGTTCTGTAGTGATCTTGATGATGTCTCTGTACGCACTTACTGTACGTCGCTTTGGATAAAAGCGTCTGCTAAATGAATGTAATGTAATGTAATGTAACATCCTTGGCCCTGCCCACAGAGATAGAGACACACCCCCACCCCACTTTGTTGTGAACGTGAAAGTCTGCTATGCAGGATTACAGATTGGTATTGCTAACATTACAGTAAAAATGTCACAGAAAATTCCAGGTAAAACAACTAAATCGTTTCTGTTGTTGCATAACACAACAGTTTGTGTAGCGTTAGTCTGGACCACCACGCATTATCTGGCTACAGCTGGTAGCGACGCTTTGGTAAGCCGCGTAGCCAGTTTGAGCTAATGCGATCTATACGACATATATAACGTTAGCAAGCATGCCCTTCTTCCAAGAACTAGCCGCCGAATAAAGTAACGTTATCAATAATACCAATTACCAACCTAGCTACTATTCATTATATGTAGTTACAGTTGTCTGGCAAGCAGAAAGTCCATTCATCAACTTTTGACCTACCTGTCCAGTCTGTCTTTAAACCAATTTGTCCCTGAAAAGCTCACCACCTTCTGAAGTTAGCACCGATGTTTACTCCAGTTTTTGAGCGATCTTTATCCAATTCCCTTTTATTTTTCTTCCCATGAAATAGCACCGGTGTAACGGGTCGCTGTAATATGTCTAGCTGTTGAACTAACTAGCTCCTGGCAAGGTCAATCTCACAGTTTATTGGTCCACGATGTGGTCATGATTAAGCCACTGTTTTGAAAACAAAATTTGGGGTGAATTGCTGATTTTAGAATGCAGAATTTGAGGGTATAAACACTGTCTATGGTGCTGGATTGCTCTCAGAACAGTTATTTCTATGATTGCTATCAACTAAGCATGACTGTTCCCTGACATTTTTCAAAATAAAAGTTACATACTCCAGCTTTAAGTTGTATTCATATTCTAAAAGCAGATGGTTTTCTCTTTATTTAGTGAGGTCCCATTGTTTACACTTACAGTATATTTACAAATGTATTTAACATTGATTTATTTAATGTGAAATATTTTAATGATAATTCACATTAATTGCATTTGTGCTGTGGATTAATGCATTTACTCTAGTGAACAAAAATAAATGGTTGACGTATATGTAACTTTCATTAATCAAGCTGTCACTGTTCTCTTGTTTATTTCCTGGAAATTACAAGTAATATAACAATGACCAAAGACATTCAGCATAATTATTGTTGTGTAATTAAAAATGTAAAAAATATATATATATTTTAAACTTGCTTTCAGAGTTTGTGTTGAAGTTTATTTATCAGTTAATTTATTTGTAATGCGTGAAGCAAAATTCTTATTTATGTTGTGAGTCAGTTCTTTGTGTGTGACCATGTTGGTCAATTTGGTCTTCCTCAGAGTCACACTGCAGTAGTTGAATGCTGAGCGTATCTTAATTAGGATCTGGCTTCCCATTATCTACTGTAAACCTAACATGGTTTTTTTTCTCTAAGCAACTTATTCGCTTTCCCTATTTACTTGGAGGAGATTGTGCAGATGGCCCCCATGAAAGCTGAGTGCCAACAGTGCTATCCTGCCTGTGGAATTGTGCTTCACATTCCCTAATTAAATTGACAAGGAGCCGGAATTGGTATCGTTTAACACATTGATCTTGGGGGAGATGGATTCTTTGTGGGAACAAAAAGAAAAAAGAAGTTGTGTTTGTCTCCCTGACTGTTTAATTCAGCAACTGGTTCTTGGCTCTCTCTCACTCTCTGACTTACTCTTTCGCGCTCTCTCTCTCACTTACTCTGCGCGTGTGTATGTGCATTTCTGTGTGTGTGTGTGTGTGTGTGTGTGTGTGTGTGTGTGTGTGTGTGTGTGTGTGTGTGTGTGTGTGTGTGTGTGTGTGTGTGTGTGTGTGTGTGTGTGTGTGTGTGTGTGTGTGTGTGTGTGTGTGTGTGTGTGTGTGCGTGCGTACGTGCGTGCGTGCATGTACACGCACCGTCCACTGGTGAAGAGTTCTAGCGGTCCAATAACAGTGTGAGGTGATTTTTTTGTTTTGCCATGATTTCTGTGCAGTCATATCCTGAGAAGCCAAGGTCGATGTCAATTGTTACTTAATCGTTGAGTGGTCATCTTCACTCCATGTTGTAGTATTTATTTCCTGTACACAGTGGTGTCTTACAAGGTGGCAATTCCCCATCCACAGAGCAGAAGTAGCTACCTGGTGCTTTGAGGAGCCTGACACTGATATAATCCATATATCATGGCCTTCTCAGCCACAAGAGCTAAACCCAATTGAACTTTTATGGGATAGTCTGGAACATTGCCTGAGACAGCACTTTCCACTTCCATCACCTAAGTTGTATTCCTCCTGCAGAACTTAAAATGCTGGCACACACACACACGCACACACACACACACGTGCACACACACACATGTTCTCACACACATCATTGGGTGGTAGTAGTTGCACTGCTTTACCTATGAGTATTTGAACAGTGTACTTGAGCAAGATTCTGAACTTCATTATCTTCAGTCGAAATCTAGTTGTATAAATGAGTCTCAAAGTGCATAACCTCTGCAAGTCTCCCTCAATAAGGCCTCGTGAGTAAATGAGTAATGTTGTGGGAATGCAAGCAGGGGGGCGTTTCATTTGACTTTTTTGGGTCAGTAAGTGGGATGGTGGAGGCCGCACTGCATCAGCGATGCAGAGGCGAGCGTGTTGTAATAGCGTAATGTAGCGGAGCCACGCTCTAAGAAACAATCGCGAGGCACGGTTTCTCCCTAGTGGCTGGGATTTACTTGTTCCATTACCGGCCCCGTTCCCTGTTAGTGTGCCGCTCAGATGCAGAGAAGGATCCGGAGCCTTGGAATAAGAAAGCATTCCTTGTACCACGTAAAGGGGGGGGGGGGGGGAATTCCCAAAGCGAGTAAAAACAATCAAGTTCTCCCACGTGCAAAGCAGTCTCTGTGAACACAAAATAGTTTTTTGAGACGCGCGAACATGAAACTAGAATATTCCATTAGCTTCTTTCTCTTGTAAATGCCTCCATTGGCTGTTGTTACCATGGGCACCAGAGAGCAAGATGCCAAGGCGGAGATGCGGAGTTGTTTTTTATTGTGCCGTCTGGTGCATGATTCTATCTTTCCAGTCTTCCTACATCGCGTCTGCACCTCTCCACAGCATGGGCCCTTAACTCAGGGGGACGTAGTCCGACTGATCTCATGGAAGCCCCAGCTTGACCAAAAGCGACCTACTTTCCTATCCCCTTGTGCTTGTTATACAGAAGGGACCTCAAGGCAGGTTTTTATACATTTATTTTTTTATCTTATTTGCTTTTATTTATTTATTTATTTTTCTTGAGAGTTAATTATTTCATATGCAGTCTGAAAAGCCAGAAGAAAATCCAAATGCACACTAGTACCTCTTGGTAGTCTGGATTGAAGTCCAAGCTTGAAAATCACAATATGCTTCAGAGGTCAAGAGTGTAATCTCAAAGGATTGACGGACACAGTTGACACAGTCAAGAGTACAATACCAATGGTTTGCATGCCGTGCAATGACTTATTATAAATAAATAAAAAAATTAAATTAAATTTAAAAAAAGAGAGAGAAATGAGAATTTAGTCATTCATTTCCAGTTGCAAGGGCACTTCATTTTCCCTCTCTTCCCAAAAGCTGAAAGGACACATTTGGGTTCCTCGGTCAGGGTTTGAGTAATGGCGCCACGTCCTCACATTTGCCAAGGCTGAAATACAGATCCGGTGTCACTGATGAACAACCTTGACAAAGAGGGGTCGCGGGTTCCTTTCTCAGCACTGAAGCGTGAGGCCATTTAGTAGGCCGTTCTGTAACATCGGGTTCTGTATTAAATATCATTGGCTTCTTCCAGAATGGGTTTGTCAGGGGCTCTCTTTTAACTTCACGTTACATTGCATTGCATTAACTGAGCGGATGGTCTCATCCAGAGCGACTTGCGTTTGTGTACTTGAACAATATCCGCTGCTCATCTTCGGTGTCATCCGGTGTTAAAGGTTCGAATGGCAGGTGGTCCCCTCTGTCTGCATATTGAAACTCTGTGACTGCCAGTCTGACTTGTAACAGACGTCTTTGCTATTGAACTGCTGCTTAACTGTTGGAATGGTGAGAGGCCCTCTGTCTACATTAGAAATCTTTGTTTGACTTAAGGCTAACGTCTGTCTTAATTTGGTTCCTACTCTAGTTGCCGGCACGTGCAGACCATATTACGCGCCCTCGTTACCCCCAAACCACTGGGGATAGAAGAGGGCCTCAAATACCATTTTAATTTGTCATAACTACCTGTGAATGGGCCACCACAGCTTTGGATCCGAGTGTTTCTTTAGGGGTGTGTACTTTTTGATGGGAAGCAATTTCAAGACTAATGGGTAACAATAATGTTTATAGCTTGATAGTGACAAACACATTTGGCGTGACAGAAAATGTTAACCTCAAGGCTTCACCGGGGGAAAACAACAGCGTGACGCTAATCTGAATTTCGATTTTGACATAAACTCGAATGAATCCTCCTTTTTTTCCATTCATATTTTTTTTTTCTTTCATGAGTTTGTGTAACCGTCTTAACAATGGTACACATCAAGGAAAAGTAAAGATGAGTGGAGGAACCAGAAAAGATAGCACTACATATTATTTGGTATATGACATTAATTAACTGCCTGTTGCAGTTCTCAGCAAAATACTAATTCAGTACTCATTCAGGTGCCATGTACTGCTTATGTTCCAAGGATTTTTGGAAGATTTCCTTTCAAATAACGCTCAACAATCAGAAATAGGCTAACCTGCTGAAGTATTGAGCTGTATGTCAGCGGAAACCATGGTTTACAAAAGGTAGAAGGCAACAGTGTCTGGTTCCTGGTGAGCAGGTGCATTTTAGCTTTGAATTCACATTCAGACAATGTTTATTATATATATAGATATATATATATATATATATATCCAGTTGGATATGTAATACATATTGAGTACAGGTTAGCATTGTATGGTCACTACAAATATTGTTATTGTGTGCACGTAGCCTACACTCTGTTCCTGTTCAGTTTGACTATTACCTATTCACAGTGCTAACAATACCGTATATAAGAGAATGAAGCTGAGGGTGGTATCTAGGCAACCATTCAGTTAATGCTGTGTGTATGTATTACTTTAACTGAGTATTTTGCTTTTCTATCTTTTTTTAGACAATGGGAGACATTTAGACATTTTTGACATTAGAATTAAACTTTGGTTAAAGAATGAAATAATTTGGTTTGCAGAATAACACCTATTGCACTGTAATGCTTTGTTTTGGACGGTGGTATGTAGGGGATGGCAAGGTAATGAGGAAAATCAAACCAAAAAAATGTAAAGCAGCTCAAAGCACACATAGCAGTTGCAATTAAGACATCCAAAAGCAGGAATGTTTGTTGTAAAAAAATATATAGGCAGGCAGGCAGGCATTTAAAAAAAAAACCTGCTGCCATTAAACTAAAAGCTTCCATTCTTTGTGCATCCTCGGGGCTTTAAACCGCACATTTGCACCACATATTCTAAGAAATAACAACTATCATGGTCAATTACCAGCACATTTTAGCAAGCGGGAACATTCACTGAGATGGATATAAAGAAAAGAAAGGGAATTCAGCTAAGTATTTGCCTGTTTGGAAGTTTTCTTCCCTGCACTTTATGGTTGGATGACTTCCAAGAGCAAATAAAGCCAAGAACAAACCAACATGATTATGCTGTTGAGTTAAGTTGACATATATAATAATAATAATAATAATAATAATAATAATAATAATAATGTAGGAGAAGTAGTAATAGTAGTAATACTTGTGTATTTATATTCAGTGATGGTAAAGCCTGTGGGGTTCTCTCCTGGTCCTTGAAATCCACACATATTCTTTCAGTGATGCCTTTCAGCTACATGTACATGGATAGCCGTGCACATCTCAGCCAGCTTCTCTGGGGTTAAAGGGGCTATATGTAACATTCAGAAAATCCTTCTCATTACTGCCACCGGTGGCCGAAAGTGAACTACAGCCAGCAGCAATGGGAGCGGGCAGCATTTTCAGTAATCCACTCTCTGTGTGATTCACCGGCGTTATGGGTCTAGCGTGGTTTTCTTTATATCACAGTGGGTTGATAACATGGCGCGAGTGGTTTTTTTTACGGTGTATGGTTGAGACATAATGATCATAGGATGATAAGGATAATCCTAAACTAATGTTAGTAATAAACAGTTGATGGGAGTGGCGTGAGTAGACTGGAGTTATTGCACATAAGATGTACTAAATACCAGGTTCTGTACGAACAGATGTTTTTGACATTATCCTGGAACATTAGCTGGTAAAGTAATTTGTAAATGGCAAGCTAGCCAACTAGTGGTACTAGCCAGATCAGCTCCGGGAGTCAGGTTTAAATCGATGTAACTTAGCTAGCTAACTCAGACAGTATTTTGCTAGTGATAACGTTAGCAAGCAAGCTAGCTAACGTTAGCCACCTCGATGTAACTTAGCTAGCTTAGCAATAGCGATCAAATAAGCAACATCTCACACATTCCAAGCTAACGTCGGCATCAGGAACATCACAATATATTTCAGAAGTTACATTACCTGTCCAATAAGAAGAACACCAGCTCGAGGTCGTTATTTATCCCCCACAACAAACGTAACGTTAGGTCTCTCCATGGCTTGAATGACTGGCCGATGTTCACATTTCCATTTTGATGGTTAAAAAAAATAAAAAAACGTTATACCGTGCGTGAATGCGGAACAGGGGACGACCGCAGCAGTAATCTACAGAACCGAATGGTAAACACCATGTAAACGTTGCTATGGTGATATATCATGATATAATTGTATTATTTCAGAAAGGCACTTGGTACTGTAAAATCATTGATGAGAAAAGGAGAGCACTCGCCATTTCATTAATTTACCTTTCCATACTGAATAAGACAGGAGAGACAACAAAAGTCCATATTGTTTCCAAAAGAAACATATCCGGTTTGTCCCTCCGCTACGGCAAAACTGAGAAAATTGATTCTTCGGCAGAATGTTCCGTCGGCGGTTTGGTATGCGGTATTCAACGCTGGCAGAGGCGGAGCTTTAAAGGGGTAAAGTGGCTTTGGTTTGTTAGCTTTTTACCTTAAATTAGATATGACCGTGCGTTCAAATCTCAAACCGATCCGTATTTGCTGGAAAAAGAAGTTACAATTAGCTTTTTTTCCACTAGGGCGCAGCCTTCTTGGACCAACTGCGGTCATTACGTCACTAGGTCGGTTAGTCTCAGCTGTTCAATGTATTACTATGGGAGAATAGCTGACTTTCAGTGAGCTCAACGATGTATCATTAGGAAAAAATTAAACTAAAAACGCACAGACGGTCTTTTTGTATTGCCCCGAGATGCTCAAATGAGTATTACCGCACAAAACTTAATTTAAAACTTAATTCTCACGAACTGCTTCTGACCATACTTATGCTGTGGCCTGACGAGCCGGCAACTGCAGCGCCGCTGCATTAAAGGGGACCAACCAACCTAGTGACGTCATGACCGCAGTTGTTCCAAGATGGCTGCGCCCTAGTGGAAAAAAAGTGAATTGTAACTTACTTTTCCAGCAAATACGGGGCGGTTTGAGATTTGAACGCACGGTCATATCTAATTTAAGGTAAAAAGCTAACGAACCAGAGCCACTATACTGAGTGCTTCATGTACCCTTTAAATTCCACTGCTGTCTCATTGAAAAACATGGAACGTCCGGTTTGCCGTCGACTGCATACTGCTACCATGTGAACGCAGCAGCCAGCCAGAGAGAGGGAATGTACTCAGGAGTGCGCTTCGATGTCACATCCTTCATTTTCCCCGCAAATCAGACCCAAATGCTTTACATAAAAATCAGCCCATAGGCTTTTATACGCAACAGAGAAAGTCAGGGAACATCTCATTTGTTTAAGTTACGCTACAATCTGTTCATACATTGACAATTGAAAGTGATTCATACATGTAAAAATCTTACATATAGCCCCTTTAAGAGGCAAAGGGGTGTGGGAAAGGTAATGACCTCTGACCCCATCTCATTTAAATGTTAGCATTAATTCCCCTGTTAATTGCACTTCACAGACTAAAACAAATTTGTACACATTTTTAATGTTATAATATTATATGTCAGTTAAAATAAAGGTTATCACAGCTTTCATCGCCGTCTTCAAAGAATGCTTCCACCGGCTCAAAGGAACATGTGGAGAAAAGAAGGCATGAGGGATAATTAGAAGATTGCTTTGAGAATATTAATGTTCTTGGCATAAAAAAACTTCAATGGCAGAGCGTTTCCTTAAGAACTAAACCAGCAAGGAAAATTAGTCTTATAACACTTAACTGCCAACACTCTCTTGCTTGTTTCTGAGAGGAACATATTTGCCTCTATTTTTTCGCTACCCCCCGTCAGCGTAGAATTTTCCGTAAGAGATATGCAGCCTGATCCGCAAGGACGAGGTTTTGGGAATAGTCTCGTTTGCTGTGAGGTGCTGCCAGACGTGTCAGAGGAAGGCTTTTCTGTCAGAGGGGGACCAAAGCCAGGACGTGCCTTCGCGATTCGGTCTCGTGCTCCGCCCAAGTAAAACGAGAGCGCCGCTTGGTGTGTGTCTGCGCTTTTCTTCCTTTTCTTGTAAGGAGAGGCTAATTTTAGCTCCCTGTGCGCAGCACGCTGACATGCATAATCTATGCCTCCTTTCACTTTGTTGTGCTAATTAAAGTCTAACAACAGCAAGAGAGGGCCTTCGTCAGGGCCCTCGGCTACCCTGGTTCATCTCCTCATTGGTTGTCTCTGTGCCACAAAGTCAGTGTGTAGCTGAGGGAAGTGAGTGTAGCTGAGCGTGCAAGTAACTGAAGGACACTGCTATTTACAGGACTGTTTAGTCATAGAAACTATGCTAATTGTTGTCATGTCATCATAGGAACAATAAGACTACCGATTCGCTATATATTGAACAAAAAGGTATTCGTCGAATCATTATACTTGCCAACACATTATTAGAATAATTATATGCAATCGCAACCCTATTCATTCGCGCAGCAAGTTGTCAACTGTCAAATATGCTCATTCATCATTCAGTTTGAGTCTTTTTTTTTTTTTTTTTTCATCATTCAGCAGTCATTTTTTCATCATTATCAACGCTGTATTGCGAGTTGCGGTCGAGTAACAATTTTTGAGATCCTTTGTACATCCCTCAGACCCCCCCCCCCCCCCCCCTCAGCCAACTGCTCTTCACTCGTATAGGACACACTTTTATCATTCCTGCCTTTTATTGAGTTATGTCCAGGATTATTCCTGCTCTGCTGTTTTTATATTTAAAGGCACTTAGAAGATGCATGAAGTTTTCCAGGAAATGACCTCTCCCGTCACTGCTTCTGTACTGAAAACACAAGTTTTTACTTTAATGGCTTTAATGTTCACTACTTGTCTCTCCCTTTGCCTTTTAACAAAGTTAAATTTTTTCCCTGCTCTCTGAACGGTCATCTGTTCATGATCCAGATAATATTATGAGCAGGAAATGGAAGATTGGTGTATTTGCATGCACTTTGAATTCAGGGTTGGGGGAAGTGTTTTTTTTTTTTTTTTTTGTTATGAGATAGTAATGGTGACACTGTGTTTCTTTTTATCATACAGACGGGAAGAAAAGAGAAAGGAGATCCGTTAAACACCGCCATCGACAAGATGACGAAGAAGACCAGGGACCTCCGCAGACAGGTACAGTACTGGCTGGCGGCCCAAATAACAATTCACACCTGTGGAAACCCTCCATTATCTTAGCCCTTGCATCCAGTGTTCTTGATACATCAAAAACGCTTCATAAATTAATAAACCATGTTATAATTTTCAGATTGCATGGAACGAAAAATAATCTCCATGGAGCCTTTTTGTCATGGGTCTCCACTGACAAATCCACAGCCATTCTGTGTTTGATGCCAAAATTGTTTGAGATGACTGTTGTCACAAACCACTTTATTTTGCTATATGCAAAGTAAAGTTGGATTAGTCATATTGATTATGGCTCAAATAACACCACTGTCTTACTGCCTTAAGTGATTTATTAAAGGAATTGGCAACTCAAATTGATTTCAATGGTTAATAATCCTGGGGTGGAATAAACATAACCCAAATTTCACTACTAACTGATATGCCTACATTGAGATATGCCTTCTTTTTTTCACCATTGCCTGATCAGGCAAGGTTTTGATCGGGCGGATTTAAAATGCGACCAGTAAGTGTCATTTTGTCCTCTCAGCCAATAGAGAACCGCGGTCATAACGTCACCTGAAGCGTCTCTGTGAATTCCATGCCCCACTTTGGGGGAATAATTCAGACTCGCTCCCATGGAAAACCAACGGTGCAGGAAGAAGACAACAAAGATCGGGGAAAAAAACCCAATAAAAATTCCCAAGAAGCTGTTGCATTGTGAACTGCACAGCCAATGCAATTTGAAAAACCCACTTGCATTTTGCACGTTTGCCATGTCCAATCAGAAATCCCAAAAAGACGAGCCCTGTGGCTACATGCTATTACGAGAGAGCAGGTGGAATTAAACTATATGGTGTCCTGCATCTCCACATTATGTCTGTGTAAGGCACTTTTTTTAACAGGTAAATAAATGTCACGTAATATGAATAGTTAAAACTACAGGCTTCAACAATAACTGTCGCCCGACTTTGACCTGTTCAAAAATGAGGTCAGTGCGCTTAATATGCCCTCATTAGCCTAAATTTAGCTGGAGATATACGTAGCTATAGCTAACTTAGAAACATCGAGAGGTCAACAGTAAATATTACATGTTTACTGATGATAACTGGCATGCAACACAATACCAGCTATTCCTCTCAGGAATCAAACACAGAAATACAGTTTTCTTTTTAGTTCAGTGGCTTAAACATATGGTTACGGTTGCACCACACACTTTTTTATTTAGCTATCATTTGTTTTGATAAAGGGTGTTTGTATTTCCCAGTCTGCGTGTAACTTGCCTAGAGGCTCTTGGGCGTGGCCTGAATATTACTAGCTTTCACGCCCACCCAGGCCTGAGAACTGCATAGTTGGCAGAAAGTGACACTATTCAATCTTCATTTTTTTTCAGCTGTAGACATTTTTAAAAGGCTGAAATCTTGGTGGATGATTATTTTAATAATGAGGAGTGATGTAAAGTAAAGAAAACCACGTTTTAAAGCACAGTTGGCAATCCCTTTAACTCTTGGTAGCATTATGAGGTAGACACATTTTGTTTGAGGAATGATTCAATTTACAAACAAAATTTACAGTTTACAAACAAAAAGGCAAGAGAAGATGTTACTGTTAGCATAAAAGAAATGCAGAAAGACAGCTATACCTGCTCCCTTCTTTCAAATAAAATCACTTTATTTTTTACTTCACCTTTTTTATTATTGGAATTCCAAAGGGCAATAAATATAAATGAGGCATATACATAAAACAATATAAATAATTTTTGTATGTTATTTTGTGTGCATACTGCTCACATATCAGTGAACTGCAAGCCTTCAGATCTCCAGTATTTGCTAAAATCAAAACAAAGGCAATCTGACCTACATTGGTGAACCCTGCTCCCCACCTCTTCTCACCCCCAAATCTATGACATATGAATCTAAATGAATGTTTCATATATAAGGCTGTTTAATATACATAAGGCAGGAAATGGGCCAACAAAGAAGGCAGAAACGGGAGACCAGTTGGGGAGAATAAATCTGAAGGGGCCATGTTATTACCAATTTAGAATAATGAAAGTGGGGACGCTAACACAGATTGATTCCCCAACGGTTTGGTCACGATATCCATCACCGTCCCACCAAAGTCGCTGCCGGGCTCCACGCCCCTTTCACCGGGGACCTCCGTGGTTCCTCCGCCAGGAAAGTGAGGATCCCAGTCAGCAGTGGGGCAGCGTCTAGGGTTTCTTGGGGGGCGGGGGGGGGAATCGGAAGAGGCTAATCTCCTCAGCGATCGCCCCACTATCCAATTGGGTGCTTGAGACCACCTGTTAATCTGCACATCAGTCTTCCTCTGACTCATGTCTGTGCGAGCCCGACTTGTCAACTGTGGTGGGATAAGAAGTGATGCTTGGCATTGCATCTTCTGGAGGGGAAAAAATAAAAATAATATTAACAAAAAGCCCTTATTTTCAGGGATATCGAGGGCCATTTTAAAATTGTTTTACCGATGTTCTGCAACCTTTGTGATATAGCTGTCTTTGTATTGGGGGAATGAGTCCTTGAAAGGACTTTAAACGTTATACAGTCACACAACTGCCTACCATGACACATAAAGCAGGCTGCACGTATGCACAGATGTATGCACGTTTGTGCATGCATTTCGTTTATATTCTGTTCCTCCAAATGAAGAGAGGGAAAAAAAAAAAATAGCGTTAAAATATTAAACCAGACACATTTCCCATTAAGGCTATGGCCTCCGGGTCAACCTGGAATCTGTACTGAGAAAAGTAAACTAGGTTGAGTACTTACACAGGATGTGCGAACATATGGTGCATGGTTAATGCCTGACCGCACTGACATGTACTATACTTTCTTATGTGTATATTTGAGGCTCAATTTCACAGAGAGGAGATCTGCATTTGCATAATATTAAAAGAACTTGGATTAAAAAATAAATAAATAAGCACAGTGTAACCCCCCGAATGAAGACAGGTTATTTGTTTTCGGCAAGCGTCTGCCATTAATAGCCTCGGGAAAGGTTTATTACGGGCGTAGATCAATCTGATAGTTCGGATGTTAACAGCTAACTCAGTTTCCTGACGATTTGTGTGCAATATGGGTGGCGTACGGCACTGGGAATGAAGACGAAGCCCCAGCACACGGTCTGAGGGTGCAGACCCCTTATAAATAGAGGAATAAATGGATAAATACATAAACCAATAAACATAATATGAACCAATGGTTCATATTCCTTCCAAATTCTTGCCCCCTCCCTTGCCCATATCCTTGGCTCCTTTGAGGCCTTGTTACTGGTCCAATGTTTGCAAAAGCAGTAAACTTTCTTGACACGTGTATTATAATTAGACATTAAAAACCTGTTTACAGATTTGCAAGGCCAGGCATTTTTAATCCTCTTAAGACATTTATTTCATTATCTATCGCAGTATTAAATTCGGCCAGGGGTTTATTGTGCAGCTTCTCTAGTTTTATGGTACAGTAAAGTGGTTTAAAGAAATGAAAAGTGTTTTAATAGTCCTGATTTACTCATATGAGTCTGCTGCATTTTAATTTCCCTGGTAATTCTAACTATCACATCTAATTTATTCAGGACACTCTGTTTGTAGGTGTTCATATGGTTGCATGACAAAAAAACTACCCACCATGAATAAATTATCTGAATGTGCTTTTGGATAAAAACAGAACAGTATCAAAATCAGCTTAAAAAAAAAAAAGGTTTCTTGTTCTTACCATGCAGAACGTCCATCTTCAATAGCAGGCCTGTCCAATCACTGCCCTTACAGGCATTATAGCATGCAATATATAATGATAAATATATTTACAATATTGTAAAAACACACATACATATATTGACGCATCTGATTTTGAATGATGTTTCCCCATACTGTGAAGTGTTGAAATATCTTTTCTGTTATTGATGACATATCTTAATTTTTAAATATTGCAGTTGTGTGAGGGATACGGCATCCTCCATCAGATTGTGAGTGTGAGGATTAGCACACGAAATAAAGCAAGCTAACCGCTTCTCCACTCTTTAGCCTGAAGGTGAAGCCGGTCCAGCCACGTTCCAAGCTGGGCGATAGCTGATGCAGGCATCAACCAGAGGTGTTGCTATTGAGTGATATAGAGGGCAGGGCTTGTGAACTGAGGCTGTTGCTTGCTGGGGTAGCGCTATGGCTAAATATCCACTGTGCTGTAGGGCTGCCAGCCACAGTCCACACTGAAATGGCCCGGTTTTGATCGACAAAACACTATTTAAGGGTGTTGAATACACAACTGAGAAACCGAATATCAACTCTTGTGATTAGACACTCTAGTGTATCAAAGTTTTAAAATTGCCATACCAACATACACAAAATAGTCATATGAAACTTATATAGTTTATTTTATTAACTTATGATTCCAGCCCCTTATGAAAATTATGTTGCTTAGTTACACACATACCAATGTGTTCAGTGATTAAATTTTATAGCCATTTATAACCTATTTGTATAACCATTGTGGAATATCAAAAGCTAGACAATAGAGGAGAACATGTAATATTATTATTATTATTATTATTATTATTATTATTATTATTATTATTATTAATCACCCATTCTTGAGAATTGGAACATATCATGTCCTGCAAAAATTATTATTATTATTATTATTACTTAAAACAACAAATACATTTCCGGGTGAAAATGTAAGTGATTTACGTATGAAATAAATTTTATTTGTGTTGGACTAATGTATTTATTTATTTATTTATTATATAATGTATTTATATCTTCTTTACCTGCCAAGTCTGGCACCCTTGTCCCAGACAAGAATTCACAATTTCAAGCAATTAAAAAAAATGTGTTGATAGCCTTCAAAACCTAAAACTAACATTCCTACTAACAACATACGTAGGTGTTGAAATTTACTCTTATATTCCCCATTGTTTTCACATACTGTATAATGTATTTGAAAATGTTGGCCTTTGAAAGTGTGTGTGATTTTTTGTCAACACCATCAGATGTATTTATTCAGTCATAAAAAGAGTCAAAAGAGCCATATCCTAAGGACCCCTGTCTCATGCCATAGTTTTACAGAAGGTAGTAAGGTTACTTGTCCTCTGGTAAGTTTTCTATTTTTAAAAGAATTAAAGAAATAATATTTGCAGCAGTGTATCAGCAGTGTCTCAAACATAACAGGCCAACTCCATCTCCCTTCTAAATTGAAACAAAATGAGAATTATGGTTCAGAAATGTGTACTTTTGCTTGAATTAAGATACCTCTTAGCAACTGAGAAAAAATAAAATGGCTACACACTACAATTATCCTGTGAAAATTAGAAAATATAAACATTTTGACTGTATGATCGCAACTCTGTTATTGTGTCTGACGTGTTGAGTTGATGTATCATCTATGCTGATGGAGGTCAATTATCTTTAGTAATTGAATTATGTTATTGAAATTAATCATTTATTTTTAATTAAGTTATCTAAATACTATTAAAACATTAATAAATAGGTTTTTTTCTAGCTGAAACATCTGCTTTTATTTAGCTAAACTAGTTTTTTGTAATAAGAGTCCTGTGTGAATGTTAAGAATAGCAAAAAAGTGCTATTTAAGAAAAAACACGAAATCACTGGGAGATGGCCCCTTTACAGGATTTAATCACGCAGTACTTTGATCTATCAAAATATATGCTCCCAGCACAATTGAAGAGTAAACAAAAAAAAGGTTTTTGTCCCAATTCTCAAGAATGGGGTGTAATAAATAAAAGTATTTATTTTTTATTTATTTTTTTAAACGTTTCCAAGTTTTGCCAATACATCATTTCAAACTCTCATGTGAAAATGAATGTGTTTGTATGGAATTCCTTATGCTGCAACAGCAGTGCTGGGGGGAGCGGGGAAGCAGAAACCTGGCTCAGCCTATCTTGGGTCGAATTTATCACTCGACAGTGATACTGATGGACGACAGTCTCCATCTCTCTCAAACAAAGTGTTGCTACCGCAGCAGCAAGTCTCTGCGGGAAATGCCACCCCCTACGTTGGGGAAAACATGGATAGTCCATCTGTGAATTGAACGTGAGCCATGTGTTAGCACAAAACACGTCTGTACATTAGCTGCATTGCACAGCCCAAATTCAGTAAATGGAAGCACCTTTGGCATCTGTCCGAATTAATGTTAAAAAAATTTTTTAAATAAACAAACAAGCAGTTTCTGCATACATCGGTTTCATAGAGCTTATACTTTTTGATGTATTTTTTAAGCTGCACAATCAAAGGAATGTCTTTCAAAAGCGTATTTGTCTCAGGTCAGGGCTCAACAATTCTATATTACACACACCACAAACCAACTGATTTTACTCTTGCAGCAAAAGTGTGAACTCAATAAACACGCATGCACACACGCACACACACACACACACACACACACACACACACACACACACACACACACACACACACACACACACACACACACACCAAACACACATATGACGGTTAGCTTCCCTCCACAGTGCTGAAGGTTCAATTATTTAACTATTTACCAAGAACTTATTTCCATACAGTCATTACTGAGTTTAACTTGTGGTTCTTAATATATTCGTACACCCTTGATTATTTACATGATTTCAAAACATTAATTAGAATTTATGTCATGAACTGGAGCTTGAGCGAATGAGCTATAACCAAGCAGAACAGTCACTGCGGTTTGACTTGCTAACGGACTTGCAGAGAGCCTGTTGCAAGTCCAAACACGTGGAAAAGTCAAAGAGACTTCATTTTCCATCAATCTATTTTTCTTCACTGGCTGAATAAGGCAAGTTAAGTAACATACTTACTTAATAATTTAGTAAATGTAAGGCAACTGTAGAAATGGGAAGCGTTCAATGCACTGTGGGCCTCGCTGTCCTTGTAAGCCAGCTTATATACAGTGTACACACATGCTTAAGATCAGTCTCTTGAAAAGATTGCTGAAATGAGTAGATCACATTCACTGCTGCAGTATATATTGAATGGAATGCATTAACAAGGCCGTGTGCCACCCCAGTCTCCTGGTGAACAACTGCAAGCCCCCACACCACTTTCTACAGGCATTTCCTTCACCGAAGCCCGATTATTTTAGACCAATGTCAGATTGAACCTGGGAACTGGGGAATAGAGTAGCTAACACCCGCAGGGGGGGGGGGGGGGGGGGTTGGTGGGGGCAGATAAATACCTTGTCCCTTTCCTCAAATTGCACTGGCTCTACTTTGGCCTGATCGGCAGGTTAGCTTTCACATGTAGTTTCGCATGTAGTTTGATATGATCCTCCTCCTGAGCCCTGAAAAGCTCGGCCAAGCAGCGCAAGTGTGTCCGGGTGGCATTGTTCAGCCAGGTGTGTCCACGGGAGCTCGTTTTAACAAGCGACGCGCTCGTTCCGACGGATGCAATTGTCACGTCCCCCGTCCGAGGCAGGGAGAGGTCCCCTTTAAACTGTCGCCAGCCAGTGAAAGTACCCTTAAGGACACAGGGAGAGAAGATAGTTAAAAAGCGGCATTCCAGCTGTTACTAAGGTTGATGGATTGTTATAATTGGAGAGAAGCGGCTGATGGCACTGAGCTAATGTCCTTAAACGTCTTGCCTTGTGACATTAGTATTCCCTTGGCACACATCATTTGGGCTATTGGAGAAAATTCCCCTCTGCCACCGTCTCTGTCGCCCCTCCCCCATGCCATTTAATATATGGCTCTGTCAAGTCATCTCTTTAGGTTTTTTTTCCTGACAGATATAAAATATTGCCCTTCGATAAAAGATATGTGGGGTGCTTCTTGGAAAACATGAAAACATGCATTCCAAGTAATGAATTGATAAACAAACAAATAAGTAAATAAATAAATACAATTGGGCATGTCAGTGTGCAGAAAAGGGACCTTAATCAGTACACTTGTCAATATGAATGTTTGTTCAACAGTGTACTTTTCACTGTCTGCCAATGGGATAAATATGTATGTGACATTCAATGGCAATATCAAAGTTTGAAATAATGCTGGGCGTATGCTTTGATAAACACGAGAATACTAACCAAATGTTGAACATCTAATGAATGAATTTAGATGTTTGACCAGCATCAGCAGAATGGACAACAGTGCTTTGGCCAGCCTGCAAATACCTCCCTACAAACTCCCCATGAACCCCTACAGTTGTGTATTGTAAGTGTATGAAGGCCCATGGTGCTTTGGCATGCTTTATTTTGGATTAGCATTGTTATTGATGATTGTGGGTGAACTTTTGCAACTGTCTACCCTCCATCATCAGGTTACCAGACCGGGACGTACCCAAAAACTCAAAATAAAAGGAGAATGCATTGGATTCAGAGATTTTTAAAAGCACTAAATTGAAAAGTGTGTGGGAAATTGTTATAGGGGTCAGTTGAAGAGGCGGGTTGTTTTGTGGATTTATTATAATTGCTGTTTTTTTTTGTTGGGGGGCAAATCTCAGGCATCTGGCAGCCTTGTCAGTCACATTAGCTTTTCAGTACTTTTTACCGTCAAATGCACAGTCTTGGGTTGCATTTAAAAGCAATGTCGTGAACAGTTGTGTCATGAACGGTCAAACACATCCCTTATGGAAATGTAATATACTGCAGTATATTTAAAATATATTGTGAAGATAATTTTGATATATTTACAATATACTGCAGCATATTATTTTTTCCATAGGGCATGTGCAGTCATTTAAATGTGCTGAGGAGACTGTCAATTCATCTGATTTCCATCCTCTCATTGCATCATTACTGATTTGAAATGATGGCAGTGTTTTTTTTTCTTTGTTTGTTTGTAATTGCATTTCCTTTCATACAATTTGTGCGGCTGACGAGGTCAGAACAATGGATCACGTTAAAAGGAAAGGGGCAAGTGGGATCTTAGCACCAGTTTCTCTTACAAATCTGTTTTGTGTGGGAGCAGGTGCCTAATCTCGAAAGACACAGTTTCCCATTTAAGAGGCAAATTTGCGAAGCGGGATGCTAATCTCATCTTTGAAGACATTTGGCGGAATTCTTATCTGCAGCCGCAAAAAAAAGATATTTATCTTCTAGGCTTTGTTAAGTATACGTGCAGTCTTCATTATGTCATGCAATTCTTTTGTCTCCA
The DNA here is from genome assembly GCA_029718625.1 of Synaphobranchus kaupii. Classification (NCBI taxonomy): domain Eukaryota; kingdom Metazoa; phylum Chordata; class Actinopteri; order Anguilliformes; family Synaphobranchidae; genus Synaphobranchus; species Synaphobranchus kaupii. The sequence continues at coordinate 14,880,306 of CM056395.1, forward strand.
CCGTAATTTGACTGTATTACATCTACGCAGCGTCAATTCACCAGACCAAACTCCCATCTGGATGGAAAAAAGAAACGGGAGGTTGTCCTGAAGCATAAAACTTTGCAAGGCTGGTCAAAGTACAGCGCAAAACATCCTGTAAACCTCTTACCATTACCATTCCCATGTAATTTTTAGTCTTTGAAAAGGTGCGCTTAGTTTTACAAATTTGCTGTGAAATTCCATGCAGAAAAACAAAACTTCAGAGATAAGTGTTTTTTAAGGGAATCCATACACAGTAGCAGCTTGTCACTAATTCATTATGGAGTGATCCTTGTTCCCCGCTGTTCAGGGAGCACTTGGGACAGATGTCAGAGGCCTTTTGAAGGATTCACAGAGTGTGTATCAAGCGATGGTTGTGGTCTGACTGTATTTCCTGAAATGCATTGGAGGAAATGGCGCGCCGCAGATCAGATTAATTTCCAGTACCGGCAGCAACACGAGCCGGTGTTCAGAGCTGGGGAAGGGAGGCCGCCTGGCTGCCGGTCCTAATCAAATATGAATATCAGTGAAGAGAAAAGCAGAGGGTGAACTACAAGAAAGAGGAGGGAGAGGGAGGGAGGGAGGGAGGGAGAAAGTGATTGAGAGAGAAATCAGCGGGGCACGGAACAAGCATTAAAATGCTGATAACTCGTGTATCATGTCAGAAGGGGAGACAGTTCTGCCTGCCTTCAGTATTATCACTCCTTTTTTCCTCCCTCACTTCTCACATTTTAACAGTACTTCTTTTCTTTTCATTTTCAGATAACTCAATAGTGTCAGATATGACAGCAATAGAACTGTTCTTTAAGCGGGCGGGGAGAAGGCAGCTGACAGATTCAGCGTCCTCCTACATTTCCGCCGGGCGCGGTATTATTAAGCACGGCGTAATAAAGGATATTGAAAAAGGCAGATGTGGTTCCTTTTGAATGTTTTGACTGAATTGGCCCTAAGCGGAAGTGATAGACCATTACCTTCTGATTCTCCTCTGTTTAGAGCATTTCATGCTCAAACTACTCAAGAACCTAATTGAACACAATACATTGAAAGAAATGCCTAATCTCTCTCTCTCACTCTCTCTCTCTCTCTCTCTCTCACTCTCTCTCTCTCTCTCTCTCTCTCTCTCTCTCTCTCTCTCTCTCTCTCTCTCTCTCACACACACACACTCTCTTGCTCTATCTCTCTCTCTCTCTCTCTCTCTCTCTCTCTCTCTCTCACACACACACACACACACACACACTCTCTTGCTCTATCTCTCTCTCTCTCTCTCTCTCACACACACACACACACACATACTCTCTTGCTCTCTCTCTCTTTCTGAAACACAGCAATGGTTTCAAGTTAGCTGCTTTTACTTAGCAAGCAAGTCATGTCTGCAGTAGTGGCCAGGTCTCCGCTCAAACCCTGTGATGGATTAACCACCCCCCTATAACCATAATTCTTCATTAGTGTCTCAACTACTGGCTGGCAGTTTAGCTTTTAATTGCCCGAGGTGTGCGTGTGCCTGACTGACTGGTAATTATTATTGGTTAGCAGACTTTGCCCTTGTCAGTCAGTGGCCTGCAGGTCCCATGTTTCCCCTCATGTTTTTTTTTCTTTCTTAATTTTCCCCCTCTGAATAAAAATGCTATATTTTTTTTTGTACACGATGGCAATTATTGTTA